>QBDW01005201.1:0-60824 GCA_003261595.1 Maconellicoccus hirsutus | reverse complement strand
TTTTTTTTTTTTATTCTTTATTTTTAATCGAAATTTCGTAATTTTAAAATTTCAAAAATTCGCCAAAAATCGAAAAGTCAACTTGGGCAGCTAAAATTTTGGTTTTGGGGGTTTTTTGACATGCCCTTTTCAAAAATCCAACTCCCGTTCAAATCCGAGCCGGACACGTAGTTCCCTTGTGAGAATTCGCTTCAGCATCGCATTAGAAGGCATTACATGGACAAGAATTTTAAAAAATGTCTTTAACGCGATAAAACATAGAAAATATCTGTACTCACGAAGTTCAACGATTTGAGAAAGTTCAGCCATTTTGATTGTTGAAATTGTTATTATTATTAAAATTATTAAATCTGTTGAAATCAACGTTGGCGAAATTATTCGGCCTGACTCCCGCATTGAATCCACCGTTGATGACACCGTTGGCGGCACCATTGGCGAAACCATTGGCGACACCGTTGGTAACACTACTCACAGCTCCGTTGCCGTTGCTTAATCCGTTAAAAGCATTAAATCTAGAAGGATCGTTGAAATTATTACCAAATCCGGTGGAAAAATCATTCGAGAATCTATTAAATCCGGCGAAGTCATTGGGCCTGGTAAGAGCCGCATTTGCGTTGTCGACTTGTAACACCCTATTCGTCGGTCCATCACCGTTACCGTTGGATGATCTGGTGAAATAGGATCTCAGGCCGAACCCAGCTAACATGATGAAGACGATTTGTACCAAAGTCTGAAGTTGGAATAGGAAACTCTGAACGGTTGAATGGATTCCACCGATGATATAGAATAGGGTATTGTCCATCTGGGGCATCCTAAGAGCACGTAGATTTTTATCTTGGGTGCCGTTGATCTTCTTGGACTGTTGTATCGGCTGATGAACGGGCCTTCGATATAGGAGATCATTGTACTGTTTGGAATAGGAACCGAGATGTTGATTCATATCACATGTCGCGGTTTCATAGCACAGAAACACGATGGTAGCTACGAACGCGAATTTTGTTAAATCGCGCATATTTCAAGAGACGAACGCCCGCATCAAAAGTCACTTCAATAAGGCACCACACACACTGCGAAATAACACGCCGAATGAGCGTTTCAGGCGGATAAGTGAATTTTGTAAAATTCGGGTTTTTAGGTTACACCGCGTTTGTTAATATTGGCTAAATGAATTTCTTCAAGTATCATTGTTTTGGTGGCGATTACCAGATGAGTAATATTTGGGATTAGCTGACGTTAATGATGATGGTATTGTATTCGGCGAGTATTCTCCTTCCGACGTCGGTGCGATGGCGAATTAAAACCCTACGAGATGCGGACTGGTTTTTATCGATTACTATGAGTACTTTCGTTAAAGAAAAGGAAATTCGTACGAGATGCAATGTACCTAGACCTACAGAACCGTGCAAGCCGATTAGTGACGGATTTGCTATGCAGTTTTATTGCCGACAATGCCGATTGGTGGTTTTACCATTACTTCAAGATGAATATTGTGCATTCATGCAATGAAAATGGGTGTTCGAAAGGAGGCAGAGAAATATAAACGAGGTTAGGTTAGGTTAGGGATTTTCACCGAATTTTTATAATTGCTTTTGGTACTATTCCATAGAAAAACAAAAGATTCGTATCAAAGACCCCATCGGGATTATGCACGTAAAATCTTGTACCTTAGAAATGAAATCGTAGATATCATCCTCGATGAGATCCGGAACCGGTTAACAGACTTATCGCGTAACCCTGATAGAAAATTCATACATCTCGGAATAATTTTTTTTTCGATAAAAAAACGCTTTATTTTTCCCAAGAAGATGAAAAAATTACGTCACGTGTCAGCGTATTAGAGAGAAAAAATGAAAAATTGGCCTTATAACCGCGTTAAAACGTTTATCTTAAAGTTTCGCGGTAAATATTATCAAGTTTGACACTCGCGCCAATTCAAAAACACAGAAGATTATTTTTTAAACGCGTATTTCTCCGTTTTCTTTTACAAACTACTATCTAATCCACGTCAAACATATTTTTTTCGCTTTTTTTTACACCGCCGGAGGAAACTATGGCCGTTGAAGAAATGATGGAACGGTTTCCTTGACATTACCTCGACTCGTAGAACGTGCGAACACGAAATTGCTCTAAAATCTGTATGTAACGAGAAAAAAGTTGCGTGAAATTTTTTACGCATCGAGCATCGATTTGGTTTAGTCGGCGGTGAGATATGTACAACGGGTGTTTTCATTCGAAGAAGTGGTATGAGCGAATTTTCTCAGATGAATGTAATTTACAAAAGAATATGAGTGGTTCATGCTGTGTTATTGTTTTTGCTTTTCCATGTTTCTTGAATGAGTGACGTTTGGAAACAGAAAATTGATTTTGTGAGTTTATTTTGTTCAGCAGTCTGCTATTTTTCAATTTTGAAGTGATATTTCAGTCATTTCATGAGTCGAGTATTGAATATATTGACCAAAAAGAGCAAAAAATATATCTCGTTTCATATTTCATTCTAAAAATGTTGACGTGTAGTAAGCTTGTTGATTCGTAGTACCTGACTACCTGTACCTTTGTTGACCAGTGTTGCCAAACGTCAAGAATTTTCTCGAGGTTGACAGATTTTTCAAAGCTGTGCAAGAATGTCTCAAGAAATCTCAAAAAATTTCAAGAATTACCAAGAAATATCAAGAATATCTAAAAAATTCCAAGAATTGTCCTCCTTTTCCAAAACATCTCAATTTTTTTACATTTTTATGTCTTGGCTTTGGCCACACAAAATCGAAAATCGTTACGAAAAAGCGCCGCACGGTTGTCATGGTAACCGTTGTTATGATGACAAGTCATGCTCATGAGCGATAATCTTGATGTTTTCACTTCATGACATGTCATAGATGACATGTTATTGTTATGGTGACATGTCATGATCATGAGTGATGTATATGATGACACAAGCCGGTGTCATGGCAACGTATCATGCTCATGGGTGATAATCTTGATATTTTTATTTCGTGACAACATGTCATAGATGGCATGTCACTATTCTGGTGACATATCATGATCATAAGTGATATATACGATGACACAAGCCATGCTCATGAGTGATGATCTTGATATTTTCATTTCATGGCAACATGCCATAGATAGCGTGCCATTGTTACGGTGACATATCATGATCATGAGTGATATATACGATGACACAAGCCGTTGTCATGGCAACGTGTCACGCTCATGAGTGATAATCTTGATATTTTCATGTCATCATAGCAATTCGTAGATGACACGTCATTGTTGTGGTGACATATCATGATGAACATAAGTGATATATGTAGTATGTACTATACTATACCAAGTCATTATCATGGTGACGTGTCATGGTTATGATTGGCATATGATATGAAACGACTTGTTACGATGAATATCATTGAGATGGTCAAGTGTCGTACTCGTGATCGACATATGACCATGTCTTGGTGATATATCGAATGACATGTCATGATGATATCTCATGATAATGTTATGATAACAGGTCATAGTGACCTATATAATGGTATATTATGATAATATGTCATGACGTTGTCATGGTAGTGGCGTGGTCATGACATGTAATGACAGGTTAGATGACTAGTTTTTCTTCTCCAAACTTGTTAATCATCGTATATATATTCATGTTTAACGAAAAATATAATTTTTTCACATCACCATACTACATATGTCGTAAATAACTGCATTGTCATGATGATATGTTATGGTCAGGAGTGACATATGATCATGCCATAGTGTCATGCCATGTAACACGACACAATGATAGTCATTGTCACGGTCACGTGTCATGGACAGGAGTGACATGTGATTATGCCATGGTAGCATGCCAAGTGACGTGGTGTGATGACAAGTCATTGGTATGGTGACGTGACATATAGTTGCGAGTAGTACGTGACATCAAATGACGTCTTCAGATGAGCGTCATTGTCGCGGAATAACGTGAAAATGTCATCCTGCGTGCTTTTTGGTACAGAACGAATACTTTTTTTTTTAATGTTTTGAAATATCTCAAGAAAAATGCAAAATTTGAAATTTATGAAAAAACAGTATTGTTAAGAAGTTTTTTTTTTTAATTTTTACCGTAATTACAAATTTTTTGGCTTTAGGAGATCACTTATTACCATTATTATGTTCAAGAATCGCTTGGCTTGACATCTCAAGATGTTTCGGGGGAGAGGGGTGTTATTGGCATCACTGTGTTGGTGCGTAGGAACTTTGTTGATAATAACAAAGGTACGTTGATGACAATAAAAAAACTACAGTGAAAATAAGATTACTTTTTTTTAAACATTATAGATGAATTTTTCTAATTTCATGTGAAGTATTGTTACTGTTGTAATCTTCTATGGCTTATTATACTGAAAAATCCTCTTCCCCTGTTTACGTTTATAGCCATCTCGAATAAAATTTACTGCTTACATAATATTTTACGATTACTGCGGGTCAATCATACCACTGAAAATACCTTTTTTGGATTCTTGTGTTCTATTCGCTACTCTGTGAATATTTCCGAAAGAATATAAAATTGTTAAAATTCTCGACGAAATGTAAATTACAACGTTTCAAATTTGGTAGCCGTTTTGGGTGCCGTTTGAAGCGTTATTAATGGAATAAAATACGCTATTGTGTAATAGCGTATATATGAAATAAAGGGAATTCTCATCTAAACCGCAAATTGGCTTGAAACACGTGGTTGTACGATAGAAGCAACCAAATAATGAAGATGAGATTGGTGGTTTATAATAGTCGATCAACGATATCCACGTGCGAGTTAATAAAAGGCGAGACGATTGAAAATGAAATATATTTTTGATTTTTTTATACATAATTTAACACTACGATACAAAAACGATTTACTTTCGTATACGTAGATTACAGAATAAAGTAGTTAACTATATTCGAATAATATCACAATACGTGGTACTAATAATATCGCGTTTTATAGCATTTGCAATTTTGGTAAATATGGACCAAATATGAATATAAATGCAGATTACACATTACGAAACCCGTCGTAGTGATTTTTTTTTTATCGTAATCGAAAAACGCGATTAATTACGACCTACGATAATCGCGAAATATCGAGATTTTCGCGTCAAAAACGAAGGTAATTTTTACCCAACGGCTTCTTTTGCTTATCCGACGATATAGAAACAAAAACTCGAGAGGAAATGATACGTGAAATTGAACCGTTAAGAAATTTTTATACGCACGCGAAAAATACAAAGTGCTCTTGTTATTTTTTACGACAATTGGTTGAGTGTATTTGTAACGGTGACGTTTTCGTGTTTTCTGCACCATCGTATCGAGTGTTGGTGTGTATGGATGAGATGTCCCGAGTACTACAACAGACTAGACGAAAAACGTCGAGTATTTTCGAGTGTAAATTCTCAATTGTTCACGTTGAAAGGAGTAAGCGAGTCAGATCTGATATCAAACGTCGGAGTTCCCCTCCCCCCTCCAATGACTGAAATGTTTAAAAGCACGAGTATTTTTTCGGTATAGAAATGTATTGCGATTAAGAATATACAGGTAGCTTTTATTGCGGACTTTGTTGCGCTTCGGTGACTCGAGTTTTATTTCGTTGTAATCGTTCGATGAAAATTGTGCTTTTAATTGGAGGAAAACTCCGGAGTTGTGCTTGGTTTTTTTTTATGACTGTAAACGTGTAAGTAAAGTTGGGGATGAATTTATGATTTTTTTTTTACTTTAACGTAATTAGGTATTTTAGAAACGGGAAACACGGTGGTTTATACAGGGTGTCCTAGTATTAGTCAGCACCCCTTCAATAGCGGTGTAGGCAAATCATACTAAGATCATGTATGCATGTTTGCCGATCCTGTGAATTGGAGGAGGTCAAATGTTTAGTTTTCCCTCCCCCTCTTAACGTCGTTTCACAAATCATATCAAGATCATGTATGCATGTTTGCCGAACCTGTAAATTGAAGGAGCACAAATGTTTATTTTTTTCCCTCCCTTTACGTCGTTCCCCGTCCCAACCGCAATCACGTTGCTTTCATCTCCGCTACTAAAGAAATCCCATCTTTATACGTAATAAATTAAATACCACGAAAAACAAAACCATTTGCAACGCGATGACGATCCAATTTCAGTAAAAACCTCAAACGTGGAAATGAAACAAGGCGATAATTAATTGCAAAAAAACGCGAGCATTTACACGGTTAATCTTTTTAATATAAACACGAAACCGTATTAATTACTTCGGCGTGCGAACAACAAAACAGCCTGAATTCGGATCCGAATCGAAGCGTAACCTCGAGTCCGAAATGTAATTTCGCGTCGATTCGAACGCGTTCGCAGAACGTTCGGAAAAATTGTAATTTATTTTTACCGCGCTTAGAAATGGTCTATTTATAACGCGAAGTGGAATACGGTATATGAGATGGAAAAAGTAAATTAGCTTGGTTGTTAGCAAAGGCGAAAATTACGACATCGATGTGATCCGTATTGTGTAGAAATTTCGATATCACGTATCGCACTTTGGAGGAAACTGCGGCTGAAATCCACGCTACATAAATCTCGGTAGATACTTTCGTATGTGGAAAATGAAACGTGGAATTTGATGCGAATGAAAATACCCAGCGTAAAATATATTTCGTACGCCTACGCGTTTTCAAAGTCAAGTTCATTTGAATTCATATCACATTTAGAATACCAACTATTCCGTCGGTTAAGCTACTCGCCTTTTGTCGATCAGGCTGATTGAGGTCGCTGAAGAAATACTGCTTGACCGCCATCACCACCAAAGCGTTCACGATCATTTGACCGATCATTTGCATCGTCGAAACGAAATTCTGCACGTTTTGCTGCGAAAATCCCATCATGAACATCATCGGCGCTCGCATCGCCGGAGGGACGCTTTGCATGTTTTGAGTCGCGATGGTGTTTATTATATCGAACATGAGTTTCGGCTTACGCTTGTGATCCGCCTCGACGATATCGGCTTTTCGTATGCGTGTTTTTGACGTGGAATTCAAAGCATTCCAGCCCTCGGTGGAGTTCCTTCTCGGTATCGATAGCCCGGTATCGGGAGCTGGTTTAGAAAAACACGACGTAACCACGAGTAATAAAAACGGCCACAATGTTAACATCGCAACGAACCACCGAGGCATCGACGCGACCACACGTTTGTCTTGAGCAATCACTAAGACTATGACTAGCTCAAAGCGCCGTTTGATTTAAAACAGAATTCGCTTTCGGTTGCGATTCCAGTATGTTGATTATGGTGCCGGAGAATCAGAGCATTACTAATTCCAACGCTGTGTTGTGTTAAAATCGATTACGTCTGTATGCTTGGCTAATTAAGAGTCGCGTGCGGCATGTAATTTATTTCGGAGAAGTTCCATTGTACGAAAGTGCCCTGTACTATGTACCTGAGGGATTATCTGCGATGGATTTGGAGATATAACCGATGAAAGAAATTAGTAGTGTTGAACAGTTTATACGGAGGTTTCACTCGAAATGATATTGATGAGTTAACATCTTTTAAAAACAAGAAAACACGTTGTTAAGATTCCTCAAATTAACACGCTTCGCAGAATGCGCTAGTTTACTTTCTTTGGTGCACTTTGCTCGACACACTTTGCTCCGCGCACTTTGCTCCGCGCACTTTGCTCCGCGCACTTTGCTCCGCGCACTTTGCTCCGCGCACTTTGCTCCGCGCACTTTGCTCCGCGCACTTTGCTCCGCGCACTTCGCTTCTGCCGCACTGTGCGATCAGCGTACTATCATTTTCAAATTGCGCAAAATATATTTCCTCCTGTTTAGAACCTCCTGAATCCGAATTTCGCAATACCGAATCATTTTGGAGCCCCCAGCGCTATTTCCATTTCCTCCAGAATCTTCAAAATGCTCCGGAAACTGTTCATACTCATATAATGAGCTATACAGCTAAAAATTTGATTTTTACCCATGTTCTCATTCACCTCGACTAAACTATCTACTTTTCCAGAAAATTCCACCCGGTTATCTCAAAATGGATTTAGATCTATGTAGCTATCGATGATTAATTGTTTAATAATTTAATTAATAATTGCGAACAACCATAAACCACGAGCATAGTTTTCTGGTCCAAAACGTAGTTTACGAAGTAGCCTAGAAAATGATTCATGCTAAAAGAACATGAAATTTGTAAGGTTTCTATGCACGCTTCTTTCGTTGCAATCAACTGTTCATTTATTAGGTGTAATTACAACAGTATTTAAACGCCCGTTCGTGTAGTTCAATGCGCTCGTTATTGACCCACGGTAACGTTTCGTTGTGTGTTTGTAATTACGGTAAATTTCTTAACGCGATGTGTGCATACGCGAATTTCATCGTTTTCATCGTTTTCAAATTCAGTTCGACGAAAGTTTGAAAATTTATACTATGAACGAAAGGTAAGCGCAATTGTTTAGGTTATCGCGGCGACTCCTTTGTATCGAGTGATTGTATAATCGTGTGCTGAAGTTTACAGACGTGCTTTTGTTTGCGCTTTGTTGTCTTCTTGTGAAAACCATGCTCCTGTAATGATTAAGTATAATTTTGGCAGATACCATAAGAGACGCAATTGCAATGTCCAATGAGTAGAGGTTGTAACAACAATGGATAATATTTCCATCTTGTTAGAAATACCGAAAATACTCGAATGTATTGATATACTCGTTTATTATATTTCTATGAATACCAAACAAATAATATTTATATATTCGGTGAATAAAATCAATTAATTTTAATTCCCTGGCGCAGATTCATGAATAGGCGATTCCTTTTGATGACTTAATTTCAAGGTTGTGTTTATGTAGAATGAGGAAGTTGAGGGTTTGATTTTTCTTTTCGTCGTAAGTAGCCTGAAAATAAATCCTAAGGTGAAAAAAATCCCCGAAGGACTTTTATTGTTGATGTTTTGAAATTTTCAATGTCACCTATGAATGAATTTTTTAATGGGAAAATCAACAGCCGTTGAATGGGAACATTCGAGTTTTGGAAGTTTTCAGTGTTGTATTTTGTGCGAGTTAAAACGTAGAAAATTTTAAATGTGGGATTAATATGGAGAAAAATCTGTGTTAGGGAAAGTGGGAAAAATAAATTTTTATTGAAAAATAGATATATTGTATTTCATCAAATTTTTGAATTATTTGAAGAAAATAATCTTATTTTTGTTGGTTTTTTGTCTCAAGAAAAGACGTCAAAACAAAATTCACAAATCAGACCTTCATCTGAGGTAAAAATTGTTCATACAGAAATTGTAGAAAATTGAAAAAGGAAAATTTTCTGTTATGTACATTTTTTTGTATTTCATCAAGTTTTTGAGCTATTGGAAGAAGTCTCATTTTTGTTTTTTTCCCTCCAAAAAAAATCTTATGGGAGCGAATTTCATGGACTAAGGGTCGATTTGAGACAAAAATCGTTGGAACGAAAGTTGAAGGAAATTAAAAGAAAAACATTTTTTAATGCAAGTTCTATTTTCTCATTTCCTCAAGTTTCGAGATATCACAGAAAACTTCTTTTTGTGAGGTTGAAATCTCCTATTTAAAAAAAGAGCTTAGGTAGGTTACCGATGTAGCATTTTGATGAAGTGGAGTGAGGGGACGCTGGACCTTCTTCCGTTTGACACTTCCGTACAGATTGCGATTTTAGCAAATTTTCCTCCTATTTCCGGCATTTTTTTTAATTTCACATACACTAATTATATCTCAAAGAAGGTAAACATTTCTTTAAAACGATTTCAAAATCTCGTACAACGTACACGATTATCTTTTTCGCGATAAATTTCTCGAAAAAGCAATTTTATATCCATTTATTGCAAATGTTTATGGTTCTAACGATTGGCAAAATATTACGAAAGCTCATCGATGGTGTATGGTCGTTAAGCAACTTATCAACAGAATCCGACATCTTATCAGATACGAGGTTGATTATAAACGAGGGAATAATTTAACCAAATCTATACATACACATACAATCCCATCAGCAATCAGTTTATTGCTTTGCAGAAATGAAATTTCATTGTTACTAATGAACGTTCGTCGAAAGATGTAAAAACACATGTGACCATCATGTGCTTCAGGTTACCTCATCGTCGAGATGTACGAACGCATGCGATTCGCAGTGCAACCGGGCCAAAATTTCCCCCGCCAAGTACCCGTTCCCCTTTCCTATGCTATTGTCGTGTTTGGTCGTCGTAATTCGCGATGATCTACGGATGATCGAGCCTCCGCGTTGGTGCTTTAGACGGTTAATGGTTCATTTAGTATTTCATTGCCGTGTGCGGGATTCGTTCGTCATGTGATCTGAAGTGGTGATTTTGAAATTTACGTGCAGTTTTTCACACGTAGTCGCCAGTCGACAAATTGGAGATTGATCGTGGGATTTCGGAGGTGTACTGATTCTTCGTAAAGATGTGAGTATTTTTTTTCGGGCTTTTATCATCGATCGATGAAGGTCTTTGGTGTATTCAGGGATATACATCAAATGAACCCTTTTCAAAGGTCACTCATCATTATCTTTATCGAATGCGATAACCTTCTGAAAATTTACACGAACTAATCGTGTTCCATAAACAATGACACGTAATGCGTACTCCAAGGCGTTATGCCTACTTCTGCATTGTTTTATGTATTTACAATGCAAAAATATACACCTTCGACGTAAACAAATCGTGTGGATGAGACATGAATGGTAATGTTCACGACAAATGTATCATACTAAGTATTCGAACCTGGCCAAATAAATCGTTGATTTCTAGGTCTTGTGTAGAAAGTGAAATACAAATGGCCGGTGTTTTTTCTGAATTGCCGGTACCACGCCGTATGAAGCGGCCTTCTGGAATTGTTATTCTTGTCGTATTTGATGTATTTGTGAAGCAGTGGATTCTTATTCTTCGAGGACCAACTTTCTGGGATTTTTGCTCGTGTTATTATGATCTAAGGATCACCAAATATACAAAAACGAACTTGGAAGGTTTCAAATACGAAAATATTTATTTGGTAAAAATTCAAGGTCTTGTAAAGATTTTCGAATGCCTCCCTTCCCTCCCCCTCCATCCCAGTGTTTTTCCTCTGCCCCTCCGAAGGTTTGAAAAAACAAATTTTGCTAACATAAGACTTTTAGAATTGAAAGAAAAAAATATCACAGTAATTCAGCTATTTTTAATAATTATACAAACTAAAACTGAAAATTTGATTAAGCCAGTTCTGCTGTCCTTTTTTCGGAAATTTTCAAAAATCTAAAATTGTTAATTCCTGGCTCACCTACTCGGCTGATTTTTTTTCTTGACTTCTAAAATACGCATTCACTTAACAATGTACACTTTGTAAAAAATGATTTACATTATTTTTTCAAAAAATGGTAAAGAACGTAGTCGAAGAATTGGAGCGTAACGTTGTTCGCTTTCAACGTACAATACCAGAAGAACCCCAACTTCGTGTTCATAGGGTTAAAAAGATTTTTTCACGTTTTAACTTTCGATTAAACGTCATCAATAGGTATTTTAATATAGGTCAGTAATATCGCGGTATTCGGGTGGCATATGGTATACGCAATGTTACGGTATTTGTGGTTGATAAGCTGAAGTAGGAGGGAGGGGGAACGGTAAGCGAACGGATTATACAGGTTGGTATAAGTATACTGAAATACGATACAGATTACAGATTCGCGATTATTTCTCTATTCTATACGATGAACCGTATTGTGAGCTTTATACGGTTCAGAGGCATTTTTGCTTTTATGTTGATGTTGCTGAAGGAACTTTATGCTTCGTTTGTGGTTTCAGAAATGTAGAAACTATGGCAGTAGGATGTTTATAAGTTTTTATTTTGGGTGCAATTGAAAATGAAACGTTTTTTCGATTTAGAATCATCGTCATATTTTTTCAGTAGAATTTCAATGAAAAGAAAATTTTAAAGTAGTAGAGTCATTTTTTAAAATTTTTATGTTTCACTAATTTAATTTTTTAATGACTTATTTTTCATATATGCTATTTTTTCGCTGATTATTTTTTTCAAAAACTTCATTTTTTAGTAATTTTGTTTTTCATTGATTTTTAATTTTTCACTGGTTCTATTCTTTCATACCGATTTCATTATTCACGATTTTTATTTTTTTCTGATTTTTTTTACCGAATTTTTTATTTTTTCTAATTTCACTTTTCACTGATTTCATTTTTTGTTGGTTTTATTTTGTACTGATTTCGCTATTCATAGAATCAATTTTTTTTAATAATTTTTACTTTTTGATTTTGATTTTTATGCTTGAATTTTGATACTTCGATTTGTGAAATTCCGATTTTGATAACTCGATTTTAATGTTGCGATTTTGACACTTCACTTTCGATATCCAGGTTTTGATGTTTCGATTTCGATTTATGTATTTTAATCTCGATATTTTGATACTTCCATCTCGAAATGGCATTTCCTCATTATAATTTTCAATGTATTAAGAAAAATATCAAAATACTCTTCGCAACCGAAACGTCACAGATCCGAGACCGCTCACAATAGAGCAAATTGTCGTCGAAATCCATCACAAAGTAGCCATAACTAATTCGCGTACTCTGTCATCGAGAAATTAAAATACACATCGTCTCCGTTAATGGATTACCACGAACAATATACTTTTCAATGAATTCGTCTACCATTCGCGAGAACCTTGAGAAGGTAATGAAACCGTACATGCAACAATTCCGACTAAACCTCCTCTTCGTATCTACATGGTAATTATTAATACGAGTACGTTGATAAAAAAGTCATTCTTCTGTACTCCCTCGCAAGTTGCCAATTTAACCAGCGACCTTGACCATTTTTATGTAAAAAGAGACCCCTGTAGAAGTAACCAATCATGTAAAAGTTTCGAGGTATGTCGATGATTTGTTTCGATGGTGAAGAAAATTGCAATTTTTATGTTATCTATGAGAGCAACGCGTGTTCTTGATTGTTTATGCAGGTATGAATAATTTAAAAGTATAATTTGGCAATGAAAATTATAAACGAGGAAGTATTCGAAGGCGATGTCATTGGCTGGAGGAGAGATTCTCCGAATTTGGCTGTTTTTTTACATCTCTTTTACAATGATTTTTATTTAAATTGATGGATAGTGGAAGGATTATTTTTTACGAATTTTTATTTTCATTTTTTTTGGTAATTTTGATTTTTAATGATTTTTTATTTTTCATCTTTACTGATTTTATTTTTTTTATTTTTCATTTTTCATCAATTTTATTCTTTACTGGTTTATTTTTCAATTATTTTGATTGCTGTTCACTGGTTCAATTTTTTTGTGGATTTTTATTGAATTATCGAAATTAAGTTATTAGAAACTGAACCGTCAAAGGCGATATATCGAAATATGAAATCGAAATATCGACATCAAATCGAAATCAAATTATATCCGATATCGAGCTATCAAAATCGAAGTATAGAAATTGAAAAATCAAAAATTGAATATTAAAATTAAAATATCGGAATCGAAACATGGAAACCGAAATATTGACATCAAATCAAAATCGAGTTCTCCAAAGTCGAACCATCGAAATCGAAATGTAGAAACTAAAATAACGATATCAAATCGAAATCGAAGTATTGAAATTGAAATATTTAGAGGAATTATTGAAATTAGAACATCAAAATCGAAATATAGACACTAAAATAATCAAAATCGAAATAGAGAAATTGAAAGATCAAAAATTGATTATCGAAATCGAAATAATCATTATGCATCGAAATCCAATTTTTCGATCACTTCGCCATTTCTTCTTCACGGCGGCGTTCGGTTCGTATTTGTTTGAATTTTGGAAACACTTCACGTGCATGACCCTGTCAGTCGTTTCATTCGAGCAAACAACAAAACTGATGACTAGGGAGAAAAATTTACGACGACGACGATTAATTTACTGGATATATTCGTTGTTTCAGTACAAGTCGACGACACGTTTTCTCACGCGTTAACATGGCATTACAGCAACATGGCCTTCTTTCAGGTTTTCGATACGTACCGATGTACCGAAATGATAGCTTTTTCGTGATATACAGTCGTTTATAGATGATAGAAGCATGTAATACGCGGAAATATTCGTTATTCCGATACAGATGGCGGATTAATTTCGAGATTTATAACCATTGAATGGTTAACTAGCACGTAAACGATGACGCTAAAGGGGAAACTTTACTTCTGTGTGGATTTTGCGAACGCGACTGTGCACATTGTTGACATTAGTAAATAGAAAACAGTTCGGTAAACAACGAGCGAATGTATGACATACTATCCGGTGACTCGGTATAATACGCATCTCTGCAAATGAAATCCTAAACGTCGAGGTCATGCAATTGAGCGACCTATTGAGTAATTCCACAGATTCGCCTTCAAAGCTAAGATCCGATTAATTAAAAATCTTCTAAAATACATTGTTATTTTGTAAGTGATACCGTATCGCGTGATATACCGCTTCTAATTATCACTCCGCGATGGTAACGAGATAAAGAAGCGTTTCTAGTAACGATAAAGATGATGAACTCGGGTTGTGGTGAATCTACCTACAAACGATATTACGATAACGAGCAATCCATTTATGAAATTTTAACCGTAAATACATAATTGATACTGTTTACCGGATTCCTGCAGCTTTTGAGTCTCCGCAGGAATGAATATTAATTTACGTTATATGGCGGGTTTGATAATTACGCGGGGTTCGAGAGGTCGAAGAGCATTGGTAAGATTTCAAATTGCCTGTCTTTTTGTATGGTTTGTTCATTGTGATGGATTATGGCGGTAAATACTTCGAATGGGGTTTTTAAGTTTTTGGTATGTTACGAAGGCCTAGTTTTTGCGGTGTTATCGATACGGTTGAATGTGGTAGTTTGAGTCGGAAAGAGAAAATTCGAATTGTGGGTTTGGAATTTGGGTTTAGGTTCTTTTTCTATGTCGATTTGTGGCATTTCAAGGTGCAACGTGAAGGTTACTAAGAAAAATGAACGGCTGAGGAAAGAACCGATTTTTCTATTCGAAGTTTTTTCGTGAAAACTTAAATCGATCTGGTTTTGGTTTCCGCTTGAAAAACTACACGAAAAATTCCCCAGATTCGTATTTCATCGTGTACTTTAATTAATAAATTTTTTTTATTTTTGAAATTATCTCAAAATTATCTCAACTTTTGTAAACAATACTTTTATCGTGTTAACACGTTAGTGAAAAATTAACATATTTACGTACGCTGAAGCAAACTACACCAAGTCGGAGAACATAAGCGAATTTCACATTTCATTGTTGAAATCATAATTGTACTATCACCACAGCGAAAGTTTTACTCCCATTATCTGCGATTCATCGAGTAAAGATGTCGCCTGTAGCTTTGCATTAATAGGCGGCGACGGTAATGGTTCACGTGTCGAGATATATTTGTCTAAACCACGTTAGCTTTCGATTCGCGTTACTTTTGTTATCACCTTTAGAACAATATCCTCGTAGATGCATTTGGTAACCGTAACGTAAAACGACCACATTTTTGTACGAATTTACATGAAGCTTCATGTGAAGACTTTGGGTTCTACGAAGACCATGATATGAAGTTATTTCACGTTGATTCGAAATCGACTCAATTTATATTCGTGATAATTCGTGGTTAACCAGTATTAAACAATGGAAGTAATACTGATGTTATGCATCATGTAGATTTGTTTACCTAGGTGTTAAAATTACAGAAAAGGTGAAATTCGCTGGGTTTTTCAATAACGATTTTCATTTGGTTATTCTCCGAAAAACACCTTTTATTTTCCCTCGGGTAATTCAGAATGACGTCAACTTTCATTTAAATTTATATTTTAATATTTCCGCACTGTTCCTCATTAAAAAATGAAAAATAAAAGATAATAAAGTTTTAATAATTCTTATCAAACTTGAAAATTACTACTGATAAACGATAACTGAAACCGAAACGAAATCAAAACACTTGAAGCTGAAATCGGAACCGAAACCGCAACTGATAGTTTCAGTTTCTCATCGTTGATAATAAAGAAAAATAAATAAAATAATCATGATAAAATTTAAAAATAATATCTCTGCTCCGAAGTGTTTAAATATTATTCTTAATAATTATACTTTTCTGTTTCAGGGAAACCGCTGAAAAAGGAACCCATAATGGAAATGTTCAAGCTAGCGAAGATTTACAAGTCAGTAAACTTCGAAGAGCGTTTCCTCAGGTACTTTTTCAATGATTTTACTAGAAGGAGAGAGAAAATAATCGAAGAATTTTTTTATGTAGGAACATCCTCGAATCACATTTTACCATCTAATTTTAGTGTAATTTTCATGTTAATCATATATGAAAAAAATCGTTTTTGAATGGATTCATTAGCAATTAATAATATAATTAGCATTTTATAGAAACCAGTTTTTTTTTCAACAGGTAATCTAGAAATTCAAGTTTTGTCATGTTAATTTAATTGATTTCATTCGCTATTGAAATGAAATTTTTCGTTTTTTTCAATTCCTACTTCTATTTTACTTGATGAAGTTTTGGGAGTTTTAGTTCGTGATTTTTTTTCAAGTTTTAATCAATTTAATTTAGGTGACAGAAGTTTTATGACGTCACGTACCACTCGTTAGTAGAAAAATTGAAAAAAATTTATGATTTCGTTTATCTCTTGAACATATTTTTGAAATAATTTTTACTACGCTACGAATATTTTCGAAGAACGAATTTAGCTGTTTCAATTCTCGACGAGATTTACGTAGTGAAATATTAACGAAAGATCCGATTATAGTCCGAGTTCATTTAATTTAAAAATAAATTGCTCGTTTATGAAGTAGTTGAATTTACCTCTGAATTTTTTCGCTACGACTCGTATAACGTAAACTTCCATTATTGAGCAACAATATAGTATTTCCTCATTATAAAACATCATGTACACGAAGGGAAAAGATTACGTATTACTTTTCGAATTATAATTTATGAAAAATTGAACCATTACAATAGATTCATTTCATTTGTCAAAAATCAATTTCAGCTCATTTCGAGCACAGACGGTAAAAAAATAATACGTAATAAAAGAAATTCGTCGAACAAAATTACCGAAAGAATTGCAGCTACCTTGTGTGCCAACTTTTACAACTATTTAATAAGGTTATCTTGGCTGAAACGGCGTTATACGATGGCGTATTAGACGTATTAGCCTTTGGGTTAATTAAACCCGAGCCAACGTGATATCGTAAATTAAAAGCGAATTTATAATGAGAACGGTAAATAAGGTAATGGCGATACGAATGCGGCCCTTTTATGCGTGTATCGATTAATGACCTTTTAAAGTGTAATTTGAAAATTACGCTTTGTTTTAATCCAATTGAATTTTTTTGCTTATAGTTTTTGGCTACGTCGGCGAAAAATTTAATCCTAATGGATTTAGGAATGACCTTGGCTTTTCCAACGTTGGTAATATCGGCATTACTCAAATCGCACGGCCATTTACATTTTAACGATACAGCTGCGTCGTGGTTCGGTAAATAAAATGAAGTAATTACGAAAAATTTATGCATTTTTTTTACATTTTTTTATGCACGACAGGAAGTATCCCGTTTATATGTCAACCAATCGGTAGTATCATTTCGGGTACAGTTCTAGAACCTTTGGGCAGAAAGAAATCCATGTTATTAGTCAATATACCACATTTACTCGGATGGTATTTATTCTATTCATCGGTATCGCTACCAGTTTTATTTCTCGCTGCTATTTTAATGGGTTTGGGTAAGGTAATTAATACATGTTCGATAGTGCAGTATTGGTGACGAGGTATTGATGAGATTGCATGATTTTTTTTTGTATTCCTCGTATAGGTGTGGGCTTTATGGAAGCGCCGGTGATTACGTACGTTGGTGAAATCAGCGAACCCAATTTACGGGGTATTTTGACCTCGTATTCGGGTATATTCGTTACGATCGGATTAATCGTTGAGTTCTTATTAGGCACGTTATATGATTGGAGAACAGCCGCTTTTATAAGTTGCTTCGTTCCCATTGTTACGATCGTCGCTATATCGCAAGTATGTGATATAATATCGGGCATATTGTATTTAAATTAGTTTATTTTATCGTGGAATATTTTATCACTAAGATGACCATTTTTATCAAATTTAATCAATTTGATGATAAAACGACCAAACCTTATAGAGAATTTACTTGCATTGGAATATTGAAGGGTAGAAATTATTCTTACTGCTTTTTCTTATTTACTAATTCTATTTCACGAACACTTTCATCAAGGAGAATTTAAACTCTCAATCGCAGGTTCCCGAAACACCGATGTGGTTGTTATCAAAAGGCAGAGTAAAAGACGCGGAAAAATCTCTTCAATGGTTACGCGGCTGGGTACCAGCATCTCATATACAAAACGAATTAAACGAACTGATACGTTACAGCGACGCTTCTAAGCTCGTATTAAAAGATAAAAACGCCAAAGAGACTGTTAATAATAAGGAAAACTCGTCGTACGCGAATGCGATAAATTTACAAGATGAAATTTCCGAGAAAAAATCCTCGGAAAATAACGTCGACGTAGTTAGATTCGTTAATGGATCAAACGGCGTTATAATCAACACTCCAGAATCGCAATGTTCACCCACCGAAAGCACGCGTTTAGGATGTACCGAACGAAAAGCCACGTTGACTGAAACTTTGCAGGATTTAATCAGGCCTCAAATGCTGAGACCATTTTTCCTGGTTGTTGCGTTTTTTGTCTTTCATAATGGTTCTGGATTTCCAGCCATGAGACCTTATATGGTTACTATATTCGAAGAATTGAGATTTCCAGTTGATGCTCATTGGGCTACGGTTTGTTAATGAAATTCTCTCGAAGTACTTGTAATTATTCGAATCTCATTTGGACTTGTTTACAGGTGATTATCTCGTGTATTGGATTCTTAGGCGTAATCGTATGCACATTATCAGTAGGTTACGTTGGTAAACGTATGTTAACCCTAGCTTCAATGGCAGGTTGTGCTGCTAGCACATTAGGCTTATCTGTGTGGATGTTACTTAACGAAAATACACCCGATAAATCGCCCTGTTGGACGCCATTTGCGTTATTCATCGCGTTATCTTTTTCATTCAGTTTTGGTCTAGCTCCCATTCCGTGGATGATTCTAAGCGAAGTTTTTCCTTTCAGGTACATCTCGGTAGCGAAATTATTCCATTGTCGAGTATATTAACGAAGTCGTTTTTCAGAGGTCGCGGTTTCGCTAGCGGATGCGCTGCAGCGGTATCATATGTGTTGGGTTTCATCACGGCGAAAACATTTTTAGATTTAAAACGAATATTGAGTTTATCAGGTGTGTTTTCATTGTATGGTTCCATTACGGTAACTGGCATCGTGTATGTTTACTTTAAATTACCAGAAACTGAAGGAAAATCGTTACAAGAAATTGAGAAATTTTATAACGAAAAGAAAGTCAAGAAGTAATGTAAGGATTTGTTAAATGTTTTTATTTAATTTAAAAAAAAATATTTTGTAGATCTAAGTTACCTGCTCCTAGTTTTGTGTATATGCGAGTATAAAACTTTTCACTGTGATTATTTAAATTTTTATATATTCGAGTACCTATTGTATTTTATATTGTATTTAATTTGATGCATTTTGTGTAGTAACTATTAATTATGTGTTTTGTTGTGTCGAAACTTTTTATTTTAAATGGAACCGAAAATGAGAAATTTGGAAATAGGTGTTTGTGTGAAAAAACTACTTATTTTTAGTTTTCACTTTGTCGAGATGTATGATTCATTTTTTAAAAGAATAAATTTACTTTTTATTGATTTTTTTTATTTAAGAAAGAAAATTATGTTGTCGAGAGATGCTTTTTCGACATTATTCATTCATCACAATTATGCTTATGTTGCTTCCATCTACCATTTTGATAAAGCTATCTGTCACTTTGGGTTCTTTTTCTACTTAATAATAATTTATAATAATTTTTCCCTAAGTATATTGACCTGTTAAGTCGACTGGCAGCGTCTATTTCAGCGTTTTGTATCACCGTAAGAGAAGATGACTAATAAGTATCAAAATTCGTGTTTTGATACGGCTTCAGCATTCTGGTGAAATATTAATACGCTGCCGACATTACTCAACATTTTGAAATTATTTGTGAACGAAACGCACATCGAATAATGTTGATTAACTTGATTTACTGATTACATTTTGGTTGAGTTTATTTCGTATTTTATAAAATAATTATCTCAATTATTGGAAAGGTGGCGTTTTGAAATTGCGACTTGAATATGGCAAGTTTTGTTAACATATTTGTGTGGAAATTATCTTCGGCAAGAAGTTCAGGTAAACGTTTTACTATTTCAGAAGAATTTCACTAAAGAGGAAGATGAACTAGTGGTGAAATTATTCGATGAAGTAGAAAAACAATGCATAAAACAGAGAAAAACTGCTATTAAAAATGTTCAAGAGGACGATAATTTTGAAATTAGCAGTTTTCGAAAAGCATTACCTCAGGTTTGTGCTACATGTGCATGATCTTAAGAAAATCCGAAGTCAATTAGATAATCTTGATTGTGATGTGGTACTAGTACTTAATATTGCACTTTATGGCATAATCACAATTAGATACTTAACCTGTTGACTTTTATTTTAGTTTTTTGCCACATCAGCGAAAAATCTTATCTACATGGATCTGGGTATGATAATAAGTTTCCCTACTTTAGTCATACCTTCTCTTCTGAAACCAGGAAGCGATTTACAATTCACTGAAACTACAGCATCATGGTTTGGTTCGTATACGAGATGATTAATGATTATACAAGATTAATTTTTATCATAACGTAAATAATAACGTGTACGTGTTGCAGGTAGTATTCCATTCATTTGTCAACCAATTGGTAGTATTATTTCGAGTTTGATCCTGGAAACTTTAGGCCGAAAGAGATCAATGCTGTTAGTGAGTTTATTACGTTTGATCGGATGGTATTTATTCTATGTTGCAACATCACTTCCAGTATTATTTGTAGCCGATATAATTATTGGTTTAGGTGAAATTATTACTTATGCAATTACATGTACATTGACATCAAGACTGCTGGTAGAGTTGCCTATTTCTTATTTTTGGCTAATTTCAAACAGGGATGGGATTAATGGAAGCATCTGTGATTTTATATGTCGCTGAAATCAGCGAACCAACTTTAAGAGGTGTTTTGATTTCAACTTCTGGAATATTTTTCACAATTGGGGTAATCATTGAGTCTATATTGGGTACTTTTTTCAATTGGAATACTGTAGCTTTGATAAGCTGTTTCGTTCTTCTTGTAACAATTTTCGTTATATCGCAAGTAAAGTGGTGTCATATTTATCTATTTTTCAAACGATTGGTAATTAAATGAAAATTGTTTTTCTAAGGTACCTGAATCACCAATGTGGTTGCTATCTAAAGGCAAACTAGAAAAAGCCGAAAATTCATTGAGATGGTTACGAGGTTGGGTACCAGCATCTCACATACAAAATGAATTAAACGAGCTGATGCGTTATATCGAATCTTCAAAACTGCTATCAATAAATGAAAAAAATGAAAAAAACTTAGCAAATCCAAATGCAAATGTAGAAGCTGAGAGTTACATAAAAACAAGCCATAGATATTACAACATATATGATGACAATTATGAAACGACGTTTAGGCAGAAATTACTTGATTTCTTTAGGCCTGAAATGTTGGAACCGTTTATCTTGACGATTGTTTTATTTGTGTTTTATATCGGTTCAGGGTTCCCGATTATGAGACCATACATGGTTAGTGTATTCGAAGAACTAAAATTTCCGGTAAATGCTAATTGGTCATGGGTAGGTATGCAAATAGTATTTAAAATATATATTTTATAAAGCCAGGTATCAATTCATAGAAACTATTTTTTTCTAGGTAATAAATTCTTGCTTAGGATTCCTAGGAGTAGTTATATGCACCATCTCCGTAGCCTACGTCGGTAAACGTGTATTAATCCTTATTTCAATGCTAGGATGTGCTATTCCTACGTTTGGTTTAGCTATGTGGACTTTCTTTGATGATTCATCCGTTGAATCACCTAATTGGACACCATTTTTGCTATATATGATGTCATCTTTCTCATACAGTTTAGGCTTAGCATCCATGCCATGGTTGGTTTTAGGCGAAGTTTTTCCTCTTAGGTAATTGATTCTTGAATCGATTTTGCTCGTGTTTACCGTGGTTTATTGTCACGCGTGAACTTTAACCAAGATTTCATTCCAGAGGTCGGGGATTTGCTGGAGGATGTGCTGTAGCATTTTTATATATTTTGAGCTTCATCGCGGTGAAAACATTTTTAGATTTGAAAGCTTTATTGAATTTATCGGGGGTATTTTTTGCATATGCTTGTGTTACAGTTGCTGGAATAGTGTTTGTGTACGCTAAACTACCAGAGACGGAAGGTAAATCTTTGGAAGAAATTGAACAATTTTTTGGTGGAAAGAAATATAATAAATGATATTCTTAAAAATCGTTTTATTGTTTAGTCGCTGTCTTCAATTTGATTTATTGAAATTATTTGAAACGTTAGATTGGTTAGATGCAATACCTAGCCTACAATCTACTACAACAGTGTACTCGAGAACGATACACCTAACTATGGTCAACATGTGTACATTTGTACACCGTTTCCTTTCTCGAACCCCTCCAACGTCTATTATCACGAATTCACGATTGCGCAAATAGTTCAAAAACAAATTATCAAAAACATCTGTACGCTTTATTAAACTTTAATTCGAATTAAATTAATAATTTAATTTCTCATCTGCTCTTCTAATGAAGATCTTCAAAAATGACCACCTGGATGGAGACTTCAGTAACAGGTACGTTTCCACTCAGGCGTAATCCCATTATTTTTATGTATTGGTTAAATATATAGAGTTTTTGAGTATTTAAATACGTACTATAAATTCTATACTCTTGATAATGAAAACTTGGTAAAAATTAAAAATTCAACTGATCTCTGTGATAAAGCATATCACTTTTATTGCATTCCTCTCATGGAACGTCTATCTAACAGGTACATAGGAAGATAGTTACACCCATTCTCTTCGACTCAAAACATGTGACTGCATATATTTCTAAATAATCAAATTAGTCGCAATAACAGTGTTCCGTTTACTAGCATATTCATCATCTGATTCATAACAATGGAGAACAGTTTGAGATAACTGCGCGACATCTTCCTTTGTTCACTTCATTGATCGTTAAACGAGTGAAAAAATTCCGGCATGTATTGAATTCTAATTAATTATCGTGAATTTTCCGCAGCTGAGCTATGAGTTGGTGAAATGGCTTCTGAAAAAGATGATATTTTATTCAAAAGACGCAGCAAAGGCAGAATCCATGAAGACATCACGAAACGAGTATCCTTTCATGAAGATACGTACGATGAAAATAGAATCACCGAATTGAAAGTACTCTCGTGTGAGGATTTCGGCTCAGAATCAAAGAAAATATACCTCGATAGTTATCACGATGCTGAAAAATGTGACGCGTACTATTTCCCCAAGCCGAGGAGTGACTCTTTGAAATCATTCAAATCTCAACCTTTACAAAGCAATGGGAAAAAATCACAATCCGGTAAAAAAGAATTCCCTCCTTTTTTCGAGAGAGGAACTCCTGAAGGACAGGAGGATCCGAAGAAATATTCATCTACGCCTAATTTAAGCGAATTAGGTAGCGAGTCTGGAAGCCTTAAAGACGGTAATTATAAACCGAATAAATCCTCTCATACTTGAGCTACAAATTAATATGTTTTATTGTTTCGTAGAAATTCCTCGCATAGTTGTTGATAAATGTAAAACCTCGAAGACAGCCTTAGTGAACAGATTTCTGCAATCTATTCGATCGAAACAAATTACAAGTCAAATAGCTCGACGTAAAGATAGCAAAATATCGTGTCTTTATGTGAAAAATTTCAAACGTTTAGATCTATACGATCAATCATCGGTAACTAATTTAATAAACGATGAAATTTCAAAAAATACTCGAAAACTCGATACACCTACGTTGAATCCTGAATTAAAAAACCTAGTCAACTGTAAAGATGAATTAATTTATAAAGTAAGTGTAAATATTCCAAGAGTAATTAATTTGAGAAATTAAAAATTATCAATTCGTAGGTTTATAAGGTTCTGAAAGTGGACGGATCTCCGCTACTGGCTGTGATTACTTATGACTCGTTGTATTTCCTGTCGTACTGCCAATCTCGAGATGGATTCATGCTCGAGACCTCATTTAGTTTTGAAGATTTAGAAGCCGCCGTTGTTGGTCCATTTTCTCAAATTATTATCATTCTTAATCAATGCAAAACTCGATATTATCTCAATACTGGTATAGCGAAGTGTTTGGCTTCGGAACTGATGTGTCATTTGGAAGTGGCGATGCGTCGGTGGTGTTCATCTAAAAAATTACAATTCAAGTTTAACGTCGCTGAAATAAATGATTTCAAAGAAATCGTCTCATTTTATGATGTTTTACCGGAGAACTCCTTAGTTAAGGTGATTTACCGTGATAGTCAGAAATTTATTATTGCACGAAAATATACAAAATTATATCATTTTATAGGGTGAAACTATATTAGGACAATATTCTATTTGGTTGCAAGAAGACAATGCTCATACATCCAATTCTCCTCTAGGTCCCCAAAAAGATGGGTATCTAATGACGCAGATGGGAGTACGTTCTTCTTGGACTCCTTCATATGTTTGTTTAAAGTGCGTTGCATTAATTTATTCATACGTAATGATAAACTAAGTAATGTGCATTGAATTTGATATTTTTTCAGTGGCGGAGTACTATATATATTTGAAAAAATATCCTTGAAGATGCCTAAATTCGCGATCCCACTGCGTACCTCGCTCTACCGAGGTTGTCGATTGTATAATGAATTCGAAAGACCTTACAGCTTCGAAGTTCTTTTACAGGGTGATTCTTCGTTTCATTTCGGAGCTGCCGATGAAACGGAAATGACAGATTGGATACAGTCTATTTGTTTAGCTGCTTCCAAAGTAATGAAATTTTTCAATTTTTCCTTCGCTCTGGAATAATTAATATTTTATTCAGGCTTCAAATACAATTGTCGAATGTGATAAAGAGTCACCGGTGGTTAATTGTTTCGTGACGTTGACCATAAATCAAATTGTACTGCATCAATTTCCAAATAAAATCATTAGCAGGGCGTTTCTCACCGATATCACTGATTTCAGTATTTCAAATTGGCCACAAAATTATTTCTGCGTTTTGGTAAATAAACTGAATTTTTTTGATGATATCAACAAGAAATATGAAATTAAAAATTTTATTCTGCGTAGGAATTCGATTGCCGAGAAGCGTCCGAAATGGGAGACGATTGGATTTTGTATTTTGTGTCTAAAGACAGCTTCGATAGCTTTTGCTTGAATTTCACCGCTGTCACAAATCGAACAGGAACTGTAAGTATTGCACTTATACCGCTTCAATTGATAATTTTCTCTAATTTTTTTTATCTTAATTTTTTACTTTAGGAGTCAAAATTTGACGACAGCAGATTTTTCGCTAACAAAAGCGATCGTGTTTGTTCGCGAATACGAGCTTCGTGGGATTCATTTTTTGCATAAATGATTTACCCAACGAGACGAGGTGTTTCGTTATTGACTTTTCATTACGGATAACTTTGAATTAAAAATTGACTTTTTCCCATTTTTTGTAATCATTTTGTTAAATTAACGACTCTAAGTATTGATAATCTAATTGTGATAATAAGGCTACCAATAAAAAGCTTATTCGTATGCGACACTTTTTAAATTTGCTTTTTGTATTTATTTTTACCAATTTCTTTGTTTATGAATTTTTGTAAAGAATTTTCTTGTAGATTGTCACGTTTTTTAAACGTTAAATGTTGTTTTTTTTTGGTGTAGTTGAATTTAAATTATAAATTTAGTTAATCATATCAAATGTTTATAGCAATGAATATTACGCTGTGTTCAGTTTTTATTTGTGTACATGGTGCTTGCTTTACCGCAATACTGGAAACCAGTGATATTTGTAATTTCTACGAATACATTTTTAATTGATAAATTGTAACGTTATTGCGTTCCTGTTTCTTTTCCATTCGATGAATTTCTCAACGAATAATACAAACAAGGCGAAAATTATGCTAATAGCATATACGAGCAAAAGTCCGTTAATATGATCAATAGTGACTGGTTTGTCGCTCGACATATTAATCGAATTTGGTGGTATCCTTCGATATAACCATTTCTTTTGCAAATAATCAATAATACCGCCAGTGAGTAATTTCTGTATTCTACATGGAAGAAAATCGAATCAGAGGGGAAAATGACCTATTCACAGGCGTTTACTTACATCTCGTCGATATTTCTCTTAAATTCGAAATTTTTACGCATCAGAAGCGACGTATAAGCGGTCGAATATCGTCCGGGCATTCGTGTTATAGAACATTGACGAGATTCCATTATTGAAGCGATAATATGAGGAGATTCTAATACAACGGTGAAATCTTGACAAAGAGCATTTGCAACATCTTCAACCGTCGAAGTGTTCGAACACGGCGGTTGATTAACGATGTTACGCCATATCGGCATTATTTCGGTATCGCTTTCGTTTTCCTGTAATTTCACGAAATGCCTTATTTTACGTTATTAAATTGACGATTTCGTTTACCTTGAATAAACGATACGCGTAGCTTGTAGCTCGGACACATAACGTGTGCGTTTTTCTATCAATGACTGATTCCAAAGTCGGAAATAGAATATCTATTCTTTCGACAGCTAATCGAGATACCAACACTGCAGCGTAAGAATTGATCATAACGAGACCAAAAAGTAACACCACTAATGTTATGATTCGAAGAGAAACTGATTTCGGATTCAAGTTAAATCCTGTTGAAATAAATGCTTGAAATATACGTTCGTCAGGTGAAAACTTGAGTCAAACCTTGAGACGTAATTCCTCCCAAGACCATTAAAAAACATGAACTAAATGAAGAGCATTCTTCATTGTATATCCGAGAGTATTCGTTTTCGTCCATGATTTTCTTCCATTTTGGGAGGTATTCGCTGATTTCGTCTTTTTTTTCGTCATCTATGCCTAGATTTTTTCTATATATGAAATGAAGGGTGGGAGTAAACGAATGCGGTAATACGAATTCTTAGAATCACCTGGTTTTTATCATCATCCAAAGTATAGTACTTAATGCAAAAATACTTAATATAAAAGCTATCCATAGGCTAGGATTCCATGTTTCCAAGTAAGATGCAGAAGTTGCTCCTCCCTTATGGCGTTTCGTGTACATTTCATACCTGCAAAAATAAGAAAATTTTATTTCATTTTGTCTCTAAGTAGCGTCGATGGTTTACACGTACATACATACTGTACATACCAATTCTTGGCAACGGGTACAGAAAAATCAAAATCATCTACATCGTTGCTCGTTACAACAACTGGTATCAAGATTATATCAACTAATCCATTGACAAGAGCTTCTTTACCATCTTTGAAATTCATTTCGATAAAATGATTTCTGCGATATGTAAATGCTTTTGTATTCCATGTCGAAATAATTAAATAGGTATTACATAACGAGCTTACTTGAAGTGCAACACTTCTTCTATGATATTCCATAACTCTCCCATGTATCCAGAAATAATTAAGGTGTCGTTTTCCCATTGCACATTTATGTAAGGGAAAATCTAGGCAAAAAGTAAAACTCATTAATGATCGTTTATTTACATACAGGTATCTTATATGCTGACGATTGAACGCTGATTCTTACGTTATACACCACCACCTTCACTTCCAAACTGAAGTTTTGCATTATGAGACTTTTCACGAACTAATTTACAATATTCTCCAAAAGCAAGTTACAAATTATGCAAGATGATTAGCGTATGTTTAGATCATTTTTGAAAAGGAACACGATAACGAATTTGAAGTGAGGGATATTTTTTAATAATTGAGAGATTTGTGTTTTTCCTCTTTATTATGTCTTATCGTACATCAGTTGATGGAAGTAAAAGGTAATCAAATGTGACGTTTGTGTAGATTAAGATATTGGCAACTATGAAATTCTTTCGAGTTTTTTTGAAAAATATTTCGCTTGGATCTAATTCTTTGCAATTCGTTTATACCGATTGTATGTACTGCATCGAACCGTGGTTACAAGATATCGTTAGGAAGGAATGAAAGTTCGTATTGACATTTCTGATTATGTATATTTCGTTGAAACTTTCTTAATTTTCAAGTTTTCAATTTTAATTTCCAATATTTTCTTCGTCCTTACTCTTGAGTCCTTCCAAACTTTCGAACCATCTGGCATCTACATGTAGTATGTTCGTTTTACATGGTTTTTGATTTTTGGTTTTTGTTTTATCTAAAAGAAAATTAATTGTTGATTGGATGAAATAGTAAATTTTATGTGATCAAGTACAGACCCATGTATTATAAATAAAAAATGATATACTATTTCACAGTATAGTAAATCAAAAACAAAAATCGTGAACCATCGTACAAAACCAAAAAACCTATCACAAGAAATGAAAGATAAAATGATTACAATTTGGTGCATATTACATCTTTTGAAAGTCATTTACGAATCATTTTTTGATGCTTTGATAAACAAATTGTGTTGAATTAATTCATTGAGTCATGTTTTAATTCAAATTATTCCATTTTGTGTTAAATTATTTATTGGTACACATTTTGGGTACATCCATTTCCTCTTATGATAACGTACCTTTGTAAAGTTCCGCAACGCCGCATCGGTTACATTGCATCGACTGCATCAATGGCCGTATTCGCACATCGCGCATGCGCAACAATTGTCCAAAGCAAAAAAAGACCTTAAGGTGAAAAAACGAATTTCTTTTTTCACCTTTTTCGCCGTAAAATCAAGTGTAGAATGACAACGTGTACTCAATTTTGATCAAAATATTTAAATAATTTTTTCTACGAGCATTTTAAACGGAAGAAATTCGAATATTATCGAAGTACCGATGGTTTTTTCAATTAAATAATCTTCGGCGGTGTTTTGGCGTACCGATGACTTGGCATGCCGGCCTATTGGCGTCTTGCTTCTGTGAAAACTACAAAACGGATTTCGGATTTGTGACCGAACTTTTTTTAATTTCGGAAAGAAACAAAACAAACATGAACTCCACATGATAGATTTGCATTTATAGGTATTTTCTCTTATTATTTATAATTTTTGCGCGTGTTTTACTAATTACAGAAATTCGTTCGCGTTTCGTACGCTGTGCGATCATGTACGCTTGAAAAATTTGGCGTTTGCGTTTAAAATCTCAAATGATTACATTGTGTACAATGATACGATGGCAAACTTGCTGCTAATGCGTTATTTACATATCTGTATTTTGCGATAGTGAAATTGCGCGCGCTATTATTATACATTTTGTTGAAATTTTTCAATCGTAATTATGTGTATTGTAGTATAATCGTATTTGATAACATTTGGTGAGTGCCGTTAGTGTTCTGCGTTTTGCAAAAGGCGGAATACTTGGATAAAAAACTGCATTACCAAAGCATTGAATACGATGAAAACGCAAAAGGAAATTTTATAATTGATTTGTGTATAATTATGAAGGAAATGGTTGCCGGTTGTTGTGTGTGTTCGGACGAAAGAGGATGGACGGAGAATCCATTGGTGTATTGCGACGGTGCTGGATGCAATATCGCCGTACATCAAGGTATTCCTTTGTAATCTAGTCGCCATCTGCGTCATCGCTAATATTATATTGTTACAGCTTGCTATGGTATCGTCACAGTTCCCAGCGGTAATTGGTACTGTCGCAAGTGCGAATCGCAAGAGCGTTCTGCCCGTGTGGTAAGCCGTACACGTGAACATCACGGTGCTGGAATACGCTAAAATATGATTATTTTTAGCGCTGTGAATTATGCCCTTCGAAAGATGGCGCGTTGAAACGAACCGATAACGGTGGCTGGGCCCACGTGGTGTGTGGTTTGTACATACCTGAGGTTAGGTTCGCAAGTGTTACCACCATGGAGCCTATAGTTTTATCGCAAATACCTACCGAACGTTATAACAAAGTGAGTAAATGGTTGTAAAAGGTGTATAGTGATTAATCTCGTGTTTATTTCGCCGCCTAGGTATGTTACATATGCGAACAAAACAACCGAGGTAGTCGGGCTTCCGTAGGCGCTTGCATGCAGTGTAATAAAGCCGGTTGCAAGCAGCAATTCCACGTTACTTGTGCCCAGGCTATGGGTTTATTATGCGAAGAAGCCGGTAATTACATGGATAATGTTAAATATTGCGGTTATTGTCAAGAGCATTATATGAAATTGGTAAGTACTAGGCCGAGGGTTTGTATCGAAAAATCGATCATTTCTAAGATGAATTAATTTCACGGCAGAAGAAAGGATCCAACGTGAAAACCGTTCCGCCATATAGACCACTATCCAATAATTCAGGATCCGACGAATCGCCCGAAAAGAAACTCGCATTTAGTCAACCTAACGATAAATCCACGACTAAACGTAAATCACTTCCGAGTCGACCTTCTTTAAATCAAAATGGTAATATTTTCGATATTTATACTGAAATGCGCCAATTTCATTATTCATCTCCTCAGGACCATCTAAACTGACGAACGAGAAAAAAGAACCGATTCCGCCTCCTCCGAGTACCGACCAATTGAACGGCTCTTCGGCTAGTAACCCGATTAGTACCGCTTCGCCTCAGCCAGGTAAAAACGACAATAGTTCGAGGTTCACTACGTCGAATTTCGTCGAAAGCGTCATCACCCCGAGTGAAAGCGTATTTGCCGAAATGCAAAAGAAAAAGCGCAAGGTGACCGACCAGCCGTCTCCGTTGAGTAATACCTCGAACGTGGCCGAATCGGAAAATATGTTTGATAAATTCAACCAAGATGAGGAAAACGACGATGATGAAGGTACTTTGAATTTCATCGAGGAGCCTAACTTGTCTACATTGAAAACAGATAGCGGTGCTAGCGCCGCCAAAACTTCTACCAGTTTTAATATGTTAACCACCTCAAGTAAGGGATATCTTGACGATAAAATGGATCATTCTTTTGACCGGCTTTACTTTTTAAGGTATAAGCACGAATGTTACGAGCGTTATATCGTTACCGAGTACGTCGACGTTGAGTAGTGTCACGTCTAATGCACCTGCTACGGTTCAAAGTACCAATCCGAGTTCGTTCAGTAGTCCGGTTACGTCTTCGTATCTATCGTCGTCCACTTTTCAAGATCTTAAGATTATCAAGTAATTAAATAACCTTGAAATTTATGTAGCTCGTTTTATTTTCTGATTTATGATTTTTTTATTCAAGGAATGACTCGAATCAATTCGATAAAAATCGCTCCAAACCGAAAAGACCTTCTTCGAATACGTCGAATAAAAAAGGTGGAAAAACTAACCGCGACCCTCAATCCTCAAATGGTCCGATACCAGAATCCGTTGTTTCGTTTGCCTCAAATATTAGTTCTTATCCAGAACGTAGCAATTCTGTATTATCCAATATTTCTGTGAAGAGTGAATCAATGGATTCTTGTACGACATCAAAGTAAGATTTCTCAGGAAACCTGATAATTCGGAATATTATACCTATCTTTGAACAAAAGAGATTCTAATAAAATCCTAAAAAAACGGAATAATGAATAAATTTTCTAAAAAAAAAAATCAACCGAGACAAAAATGTCAATATTTTTTCCATATTTTATTGAATCTCTTCCAATTATTTGCTTCATTAAAAAAAAAAAAAATACCACACAAAAGCCTAAAATGACCATTTTTATAGCACCGCAGCTCAGAATGAAACCAAAGAATCGCCACCGACTAGTCCCGAAAATGCACCGAATAAATCGAATAAATCGGACGAACGACCAGAAAGGGAATTCAAAGTGTTAGTGCCAAGAATTTCAATATATCTGGCATCCGTTACTTTTCGCTAATTAAACCTTGTATTGTCGGCAGATTTCAAAGCGGTATCAGCGCGCCGCATATGTTAGGTAATCAATTAAATCCTACTTCTTCGATGGCACAAAAAATGGCGGACACGTTGAACGACGAATTGGAGGCGCACAGTATATTCACGAATTCCGAAGCGAACACGAACGCGAACAATTTCGTGGGGCCGCCGCTTTATAATAAGATAATTTCATCGGTAGGAATTCCGGTAGATTGTGAAAATGGACGGTTTACAAATATAGTTTTTTTGTTACTTAGGCTAGAGCTAAAGACTCCTTGAAACGTAGCGATTCTCCTTCAAACGGGCCTCTGGCTAGTTTATCAAGTTCTGCGAATTTCCCTCAGAGTTTAGAAGAGCTCTTGGAAACGCAATGGGAACAAGGAGGCACATTTTTAATGGAACAGGCGCAGCATTTCGATAGTATGGAAATTCACCTCGAATGTATTCGTCGTATTGGTTAATTTATTTATTGATTTATTTCCTTAGTCGCTTCGTTATTAACATGCCTGCATAAATTACGAGAAGAGAATCTCGGCTTGGAAGAGCACATTAGGAAATTGAAAGCACGCCGGGATCATTTACTAGGGGTTAATGCCAGACTAGCAATGCCTTTGGCGCCGCTTTCACAACGTGAGTAGTCAATACGCTGATTTTAGTTTTGTAATAAACACAAACCACGTTACAGCGGTCACCAATGTCCACACGTCTGCTCAAACATTACCTGCGCATTCATCCGGGTCGCAATCCATGTCGCAAGCGAATATCCATCACGCGCCGCCGCAGCAACAATCTCATCATACGCCTACTACTCAACACCCATCGCATAGCTCGCATTCGCAATATCACGCGTCCACCGCGCAATCGCAACTCAACAGTGTAACCGATCCGGCATCGTTGAGGAATATCCCATTGCCTCCGAGTGTCTATTCGTCTTCCTCAAGCACGCCGATGCGTGCTGCTCACGGACCGCCTGTGTACCAAAATGTGCATCATTTGGAGAACGGCATACCGCCTTCGGTGTCGTCACATCATCATTCGCGCTCTTCGTCTCAGTCCTCTTCCGGTGCTATCCGGTAATTTAATGTGGTTTTGGGAGAATTTAAGGCATCAAGTGAGCTATCAATGATTCGATTATTTTACAGACATCACGCATCAACAGCCAACTCTATGTATGGTACTAATCAAACGTCCAATCCTGGAGTAGTTGTTAGAACGTCGAATTTACCATTGGCTCCTCCAGACAGAAGGTGTGATTTTATTATTCATTTATAGAATTAAAACTTTCGTTTGAACTTGGCATCTGAACGATTTAATAGGGAATTTTACTAAAGTAGATCGACTGTGGCGCTTCGCGGAAGTAAGTGTAAACTAGTGGGGCAAACGAACATAATAACCAATAAGAATGTATTATAGAGATTATGATTTTGAGAATATTGCATTGTTTTCGGCAGTTTTATTAATTTTTTTTGTAAATTTATCGTTTTACTGAGAGTTTTTGATTGCATTGTTGTATCGATTTTTAAAATTTTAAAATTTGCCCATCAAAAAATACTCACAAAATCGGAAATTTTCCGCTTTAAAAATTCAGTTCAATTCAATTTTTACGTAAGCTCAATAATAATCGTGAATTTTTGGAAAAACTCGCGCTCCTGAATGTTTGTCCCGCTACTTCACTTTTTTCCCGAGCGCAGCGCTGTCTGTGACGTCACGATTGAAATACCTCAATTATGACGTCATTTTTTTTTTTGAATCAAGTCACGTAGAATACATTATGTTGAAATTAAAAATATTAATGATTTATTTCTCACTACGCAGGACTGCTTCAGTAGTTTCTTCGAATTACCAGCAACCTTATCAAATGACAAATATGACACATCAACAACAGGTAACTTTTCCAAATACCAAAAACAACAGAAACAATTATTACCCAGCTTACTGGATGCCTGATTGATGAGAATTTTTTTCGACGAATTCGCTTAAAATGAACAATTAAAAGACTTGAAGTTTAAATTTTTATTTGAATTTTTTTCCCCTGTACAGATATTTATGATTTTCGTTAAATCAACGCGACTTTATACGCTTTTTGCAAGTGCTTTGAATCTTTTTGTATTTTTCGAATTTAATTTTATGTGGAATGTTAATTGATTTAAATATTTAATTTTAAACAAATTTTAAGAATTAGCGTTTTTTCTACGCGAATTATTTATTGACGGCTTTTTAATGATTATTTTAAAACATGGTAAAAGGAACTGGATACTTTACTGAAAATTATCAACGCTTGACTGTATTGTTTTTCGATTGCTTCTTCAAATCTCTTTTTAAGTGCATTATAATATTTTTATTGATTTTTTATCAAATGTATTAGCTTTGTATGCTTTTATATAATCGCATATTTTTCTGTGCTTTTTTGCTTACGAAATTTTGATTGCGTTAATTATAATTATTTTGTCACTGTGCTTTGCGTATTTTAATTCTTTCTTCAGTAATTTTTTTGCATGGGATTTGTATTTGTGATTCCTTCATTGCTTCGTTGTTTCCGAATATTGATGCAAGTTTGTGATTTAGCTTTGCGTAGTTTTCTGCATTTAGTGCAGTTGTATATTATTTCGCTGGAATATTTCTTCAAAGACCTTTGTAGTGCATTTTATTTGAATTTTCAATGATTCCGGTGCTTTTCATTCTTTCATTCGTTCAAAAACCTAATTCAAGTGCCAAGAAAACTTAAATTGATAAATTAGGAATTTATAGTTATATGAATTCAGTTTTCGGTTTTGTGTGGTTTCTTGATCATGATGACAAAAGGATATTTTCAAAAATTGAAAATTTCGCATAAAATCCAAAAATTTATTTTATAACAATATTAATTATTGATAATTAATTTTTTATTTTGTTGCAGATGATGCACCGTGAAGACGCGTATCATTCAATGCACTCGAAACAAAATTAAGATCGATTTATATAATTGCAATATCGATAATGTATAATGGTGTATTAATGTGTATGTGTGTCTAGTTTTTACACGTTTTTCATCGAATTTGCCTATAAACTGAAAAAAATACCTTTATGAGAGCTTTTTTATACGAATTTCGAACTGACGTAAGCAATGTGCTGAGCTACCTGAAATTACCATTTATCAGACAATGATCTCTATTTTTATATTGTAAATATTTATTTGGTGTTCATTAAATACGCGAGTAAAAAAATCGAATTGAGTCGAAATACATTTGCTCATTTCCATCCGCGCCATTTATAGTATTTTTTTAACGATTGTACAAAGAATCATGAAAATAATATTATGAGCGCTACGATATATTTTCGGAGAAAGTTTAACCTACGCGTATTTTAGGCGATGAAAAAGACGTTAAATTTAATTTTCCGTGGCTCGGTACATTTTGGAAAATAAAGCGATGTTCCTGTTAAGTAATTTAAACGTGAAATATATATGTTAAGATATAGTTTAAATAGAATGAGAATTGCGACGTAGTTCGTCACGAGTAAAGGTTAATTTTAGTACTTTTCAGACTGGTTTATTTTATTTTCTTAATTGGACGAAGAGTTTAATCGTCGAGCCTTTTTTTTAATCGAGAAAACTGATAACTTTGAGAGAAATTAGTGCACTTTTATCCGTTGTTTCGATGTATTAGTGCAGTTGTGATAACTTTGTACTGTTTTCAGAATTTTTCTATTTTTTTCTTATTGAGGGATGTTTTCAATCGTGAACCATTGGTTTAGTATGTAATTTTTGTATAGAATTGAATTACAGTTTTTATATTATTTGGGGTTTTTATTTTGTGTATTTTTCTCTTCATTTGACACGAAGATTATGAGATTCATTTCCGCGTGTATTTTTCAAGGAGAAAAAATAAAGTTAATGGATGTTGGATTGATATAGAATCATGATGCGAAAAAATTATTCGTGAAAAGATGATGAATATTGATGCTGGATTAAGTCGGTCAGTGCGAACTACGAGGCCGAAATGTGAAATACGTTGAACTCGATTTGACAAAGATAGAACATGTAGAAATATACCTCTGAAAGTTTGATTCAAGGAGATGAGTTAAATTTTGCTGAATGCTCCAGCCCAGCATCAAGAGCCATGACATACGAAATACTTGGTGGCATAATTATAGCACAAGATGGCGACGATGCATATTTTATTGATTTTCACAATTTGTGAAATTTCATATTGTTGATATTTTCATGTCTTGGCTGTGGCACACAAAATCGAAAATCGTCTCGAAAAAGCGTCACGCGGTTGTCACGGCGACGTGCTATGCTCATGAGTGATTCTTGATATTTTTATGTCGTAAGTGGCACTTAATTGTTATAATGACATATCATGATCATAAGTGATACTGTACCATAACAAGTCATTACCATGAGACGTGATATGTAATGACTTGTTATGGTAAAAGTCATTGGAATGGTCAAGTGTCATGATTGTGAGTCACATATGATCATATTATGATGACATGCTATAGTGAACTGAATAATGACATATTATGATAATATGTCATGACGATAAGTGACATGTGACATCAAATGACGTCTGATAAATATCATTGTCGTGAAGTGACATGAAGATGTCATACTGTGTTGCAAACTTGTATGCCAGAACTTTGTTTTGGTAGCTTTTTCTGTTTCTTTTGACAAAAAGATATTTATTTATATTTCGACAATCGATGAAATATCATGAAATTTTTTATTTGATCACTTTTGCTTACTTTTTAGGAAAAAAAACTGAAGCCAATTATCGCAGTTAATCACCAGATAACCTAATAAATTTTTAATTAATGATAACGTTTTAAGAATAACAGCGTGAAATATAGAAATAATCTGAATTATTTATCATCGGAATTCCATCGCTCGAAGTAATTACTTCGTGAGAATGTTTTTTTGGTATTTTTATTTCGTTTCGACACCGTTGCTTGATTAACACTGAAATGAAGTGTTTTCAAAACAGAAATCGTATATAATCCAAAACAGGACATGATAAATAAACGAGTTATCTGATGAAAATTACATCAGATCGTCACTAAAGCTAAATATCGCTAATAAATCGCAGCGAACGAATGAATTCTGAGTTAATTCTTCGGAATAGTGAGATTGAATGAAATCAATTGTTGAGCAGCGATAGCTTGAGCTCGTGCTCATGTCGAGTAGTTTGTCATGTGATTGAAAGAGACTTTCAGCCACGATATGAATACTGATCTAATTATGAATAAAATATTACGAACTGTTGCATTGGAAGTACAACAAACCATCTGACGAGTGTCGCACAGAAAACAAAATGGCTGGCTACACTCAGATGTTACGTACCTAATTTGATAATTGTTTCCTTCTGTTTTACATTACGTATAAACCACATGGGATCTTTAGCATTGATATTGACCACAAGTAAATCATTAATTATTCGATAGGTAACTACTTCCTAGTTCCTATGTCTCAAACTATCGTACATTTTGTACAAACAACGGAAAAATTCATCAAAAGAGGAAACACAGAAATCGTAAATTCAGCTTGTACAATCAAGCTCAGAAGTAACTTGTAATCTGTATGCATGTCCCAAACCTCATCTAAGTAATTAAACATCAATTACCGCTAATTAATTACATCGTATTAATATAACAATTTGAGAACCATTGATAAGGTTTATTCCATGTGAAGACTACGCAATGTCACCAACCGACAATGAATACACTAAAATCACTCTAAAAGGTTCTAAGCTGATAACCTTGATCGTCAATATGTTAAATGACTGGAATAAAAATCTGTGTTGTTTGTACGTCGAAGATGTCTGAATTATAATCAATTATCGCGTTATACGAAGTGCCAACAAATATATTTGCACCTCCGACGCGATTTTATCGCATTTTAATCAAACACGTGAGTCTGGTTCATCCGCGGAGTGTCTGTGCACGTTGCATTAGGCGGTGTTGAACTTTTACAGGATCGGTTGACTTTGTACTTAGATTAGTTGTGAATTTCCGTATAAAAGTAGCGTATATGTTGTAGTTGGTATTAATTAAATCTGCGAGAGATATTGTGAAGTCTTGTGCTGCGATTTAATGCAATTTTAAACATGAAGAGGTGTATAGTTTTGGTGGCGTTTTGCGCCGTTATACATGGTGAGTTTTTTAAAAATAGTATATTTTTTATGTAATATAAACTGTGCCTTTTTGAGTACCTAATTACCTTTTTGTGGGTATTTATCTACAATTGCTAATCTAAAAAATATTCTTTTGAAACTTTTTGTTTCAGTTAATCACGGAGTAAATCTCAAAAGTTTAAATCCATTTTCACAAAATGATTCAAAAAGTAATAAAACCGATAGTATTGTGCAAAAAGTCAAAGACTGTTTCGATGATTACGCAGAACTTGGATGTTTTCCTAGCATCGCCCCTTGGTATTCCCTTTTAAGACCTTTTCCCATACCAATGAATCCTAAAGATATCGATGCCAAGATTTATCTATACACTACGTAAGTCCACACCACTCATCATACCATCGAAAAACATCTCACGTAATATTCTATTTCACAGTAAATACCCCAATGAACGATTCACCGTCCAATTATGGAGGGGTATTTCCATCAACGGATCAGATTTCAATCCGAATCGACCCTATACGGCATTCATAACCCATGGATTTTCCAGCAACGGCAACGTATCCTGGGTCAATGACCTAAAAGATGCTTATTTAAGAAAGGTAAGTTTAACATACGTTTCGATGAGCGACTAACTTAATGTGTTATATTTCCAGAGAGATGCTAACGTATTCATCGTAGATTGGGGTAAAGGAGCTAGCGTATGGAATTATTTACAAGTCGCCGCAAACACTCGTGTTGTCGGAGCAGAATTACTACGGTGAGTAAACTTGTTTCATCTTTGTACGTTTTCCTGTTCCATCGTGCGTATAAATTATGCCTAAAAATCAACATACAATATTAGTTTTACGAGAATTGTACACTTTCACAAGGCCGACTTGTTTTATTTGAATTTTAAACAGTTGAACAAACGCCAATATTTTCGCAAAGAAAAATAATTATACCTATAATTATACGTTTTTTATTGATACAAATACACCAAATACATATAATTGACGGAAAATTTACGTAATTTTTCCAATTATTTTCGAAATTTAATTTGGATTTTTGCCAATGTTTACAAAATTTTAGCATCTAGATTGCTAATTTTATTTGTTTTATAGCTTCGGTAAATACCTAGTCGGAGCATGGAAACTTGATCCGGACCGTATTCATATGATGGGGCATAGCTTAGGTGCTCATATATCGTCGTACATGGCCAAGGGAATTCCCGGTGTTGGACAATTGACAGGTATGGATAGTGATGCAAATTGAGTGAAAATAGTTTTTAAAATGCTAATATTTTCGGTTATCTGATGGAAATTGCGATAAAAAACAAGAGAAACCTATTACAAAATTGTTTGCTTTTGGTAGTTTCATCAGCAAATCAATTTTTTTCTTATTTCATTTCTTGGAAAAATTTGGAGCGGAGAGATAAACAAAGTGGAATTTTTAAAACATTTAAAAATACTTGTGTTGTTTTAAATTGATGAGGTAATTACCTATAAACGGTGATTTTGTTTTTTTTGTTGATGTTGTTTTCTTTTAACATCACGTTTGCTTGATATGAATCTCGAACTTTCAGATGGACTATGTAAATTTTTCTCAAGCTTTGTTGTTTTAGAGGAGATTAAAATAATTAGGTCGGTGGAAAATTTATCGGAAGGTTAAAAATTTACAATGCTTACATTGAATTTATTTTTAGATTTTATCGCAAGTTTAAATTAAATGTTTTTGATTTTGAAATGTTGTTCTCGTCATTCAACTATTTACAATTTTCGAAGCTCAAATGGATCAATTTTTAAAAGATTGCAACACGTTGTGAATTTTTGAACTTGCAATTTTTGCTTCATCCTATTTAATACATACATGAACTTTTTTTCAACCATTGCTCAGGTTTGTTATGTTTCAAGAGAAAAATTCCCACGTTATCCAAGTTATCGTATGAATTACTCCTAACTTTTAAACATTCTGCAACCATCATTACACCATATTTCTCGAAAGTCTAGAAATGTTTGTTTCATTACTAATTCTTTTATCAGCTTTCGATCCGGCTCAACCTGGATTTGAAGGAAATCCATCTGAAGTTCGTTTAACCAAAGACGATGCAAAATTCGTCGACGTTATACATACCAATATCAGACCAGCTATACCGCTTTTAGGATTCGGATTAATTTTACCCACTGGTAAGATTCGAGGGAAATTCACGAAAAGAATCAAATCAAGAGTAATCTAATTTTAATTCGATTTTATCATAGGACATGTTGATTATTACATGAACGGCGGAGCTCTACAACCTGGTTGTGTGGCACCTCCCATTGATGAAGTTAATATAACGAGTATCGCAGATTTCGGAAAAATTTCAGTCGATGGTAAACAAAACGAATGATTTTTGAAATCATCTGTTTGTTGATTATAAATTAATATGGATGTTATTTTTACAGTTATTTCTGCTTGGGTAGCTTGCTCTCATGGTAAATCGTATTTATATTACATCGAAGCTTTATCAAACGATTATTGTACCTTCTGGGGACGTTATTCTGGATATTTCGGAACCGCTTTAGAGTAATTTTGCATTTTCTAAAACCCATGCGCCAATTACCAGTTTAACCGAATTCAACTTCTTGATTTTTTAGCATTGCTACCTTTGGCAGAACTGGATTGATAATGGAAAAATTTGATAAATGCAGTTTAGATAAATGCGTTCCTCTTGGATTAGAAGTAAAAGAATACCCTGCCAGAGGAGTATTTTCCATTGGCACCGGTACAGGAAGTCCTTACTGCCGTAAGTAAAACAAAAACAATTACCTAATATTAAAAAAAAAACAACACACGACTGTTTTATTTTGTAATTGTAGAAAATAATCCAAGAATAACGAAACAAATGCAAGAATTAAGGAAAAAAAGATTAGAAGAAAATGCCGCTGGGTGAGTAATTAGAGCATACGAACATCACCTTGATTTTTATCGCAACGCATTAATGCTTTGCCCGAAGCTGCGAAGATAACTTCGCTTTTGCTAATTTGATTTTGCTTTTGCTTAATTTCGATGATCAGTATTACGGAGAAACCCCCGAATTGGGGGTCAAAAGCAAAAGCTTTATTTGACAAGTGGATTTTTCCTTTGGATGTGGGATATGTGTTGGAAGAACTGTAAAGATAATTATTTATTGTATGCTTACGCTTTTAAATGAAACGCGCTCGTAATACTTTGCACAATTTGTATCGAAATATTTCGAGATTTTAATTTAATTTTGTGTTTTTAGATTAAAGAAAAATGGAACCTTGAATATTAAGGAAAGCGTTGGAAGTATTTTGAAAAACCCTTTTTCCAGTAGGAAATCAAAGTGAAACGTGAAACCGACGAGTATTACAACTTACCTATTAATGCAGTAATGAACTTACCGATGCTTCGACATCATTGTTACAAACAGTATTTTAAGAATTGACGATGTTATGTTGTTGAAAAGTATTAATTTAATTGTAATCGATGGCATTTAAAAATAAAGTTTTTTAATGATTTAACAAACTGCTGAAATTCAACTCCTCTTTGTTTGCGATTTAGACAACGCTATTTTGCAATTTGAAGACTTCAGCGACTTCACTTGCGTGAATGTTTCGTTTCAGTCTAGGAGATCGAAAAATTGAATCAGCTTAAAATCGCTCTTAGATATTGATTTCATAATAATTTGAAAATCTGAAATATCACAATGGTTGCCTAAGAAAAGACACCGAAGTATTTTACGTTTCACAAATTGCCAAATCATGGAGGTAAGTTTCAAGTACTCAATGTTTACCAAGTAATTTCAAAACAATCTATTGTTTACACCCCTAAATGAAATTATCTATCAATTACTAAACATTTTAAAAACATCTCGCTTTTCTGATTCGTATAAATATCGGATGTTTCTGAGAATCTTATCAAAGCTTGTTCACTGCCTCTAAGGTTCGAACTAAGGTATCAAAAAATCACCACAAATCAACCACCATGTCGGTAAGTGAAATTTGAACATAGAGTTTAACTTGGAGCACTTAGTAATAAAATTCATCTTCGCGCAACTGATTTCATGTAGTTGGACTCTGAGTTAATTATTGATAAGAATTTCTTCATTAGAACTAAAATCATAAAATGGCTCCTATACCTAGTTACCATGGCTAGTTACCTACATCTTCTTCTTAACTATGTAGATTATTTATGCATCTTCAGCAATTCATTTTTAACCACATTCGTCATTTTATCTAGAGCAAATGTAAAGAACAAACCAGCAAATGCAAATGCATCATAAAAGAAACGATTCTCAATGATAAAAAAGATGAATGCGACGATGGAAACAAAAAAGTTCGTCGAATCAACATAGCTAATAATATCGAATTTATTTTCTACTTATCTCTTACATCTGTTCATTTAAATTTCAGGGAAAAGATTGCAGCGATTTGTATAAAGAATTAGGATGTTGTTTAAAAGAATGCTTGATGGAAAAAGCGGAAAAAAACAAAAAGAAACATGACGACTGTTGAATTTTTCATTAACTAATAAAAATTTGATCGAATATGTGTTTTAATTCAATAGCGTACCCACTGTTGACCTTTGGGTACCTAAACCGTCTATTTTTTTTACGTCACTAGAGGTCTCTACGCTGAAAATGTGACAAAATGGTTTACGGTAAATGCTTTTGTATGATGTCATTTTTATTTCATACAACGTTAAATTATAATTAGAAACGTAAACCGGAAATCATCGAAGAATAAAGAACAGAAATTCGAAACTTCGATCAAACTAACACCAATGCATGTGATTCACGATGTCAATTTCGAATCAATGTATTCGTCATTTCCGTACGTGAACATGGTCGATGCGGAAATTCGATAAAATTGACGAAGAAAATTCATACCTGCTCATACCTACATCAACGCGAATTTCCGTTAACAATTGTATTTACTTAAATTATCGTTATTATTTTCAATGTTACACGAGAAGTAGAAAATTAACGCTAAAGTTGACAAAACCAAGCATAGGATGGTAAACTTATCACCGAAAAATAATTATAATGGGAATCACCAACGATGATTTTTTTTCATTCGAGATCAACAACGCGTTACTAATCAGTTCCGAAAAAATAAAAGCGATATTCATTTCATCACCTTTTTTTTATTCGTTCATTTTGAAATAACGATGAATGAATTTTTCGGTTTGTGTATATGACTTATTTAAAATAGGTATTTATATTTTTGCCGATGGAATATGTTGATATCGGTGGTGCTAATACTGACATGTTGGGTGTTTCAATTTGGTACGCGAGTTCGTATAATTTTTTTATTTTTAATTTATTAAAAAAGTGATAAATTTGTGATATTTTTGTAACGTAGGTTTTACGATATCGAAGTATTGCTACGAAGACTTAGGATGTTTCCCGAATGATTATCCGTGGTTTTCTTTAGCTCGACCATTTCCTGCGCCTTTGAGTCCGCGTATTATCGACGTGAAATTATCTTTGAGCACGAGGTAAGTGAAATTTTATATTTTTCGTGTTTAAAGTGATGCACAGTATTTAATTTTCCTTGCTTATTTTCTGTAGGCGAAATCCTGCATATAGATATAGGATCGAATTACGACCTACTATATCAATTCCCCGTGATGCTTATTTTGATAAAAGAAGAAGATTCAATGTATTTATTATTCACGGATACTTGAATAATGAAAATTTAACGTGGATTGATAAACTAAAACACGCGTATTTGAAAAAAGTTGGTGATAAAAATGTCAATACTATGCTTATCTCATTTGTTAATCGTAAATATGATGATCAAACTTATACAATATCTGAAAAATTATATCATTTATGTGATTTAGAGAAACGCCAATGTATTCATGGTTGATTGGAGTAATACTGCATTAACAATTAATTACTTTCAAGCTGCCTCAGATACTAGAGTTGTTGGAGCTGAATTAGCAAGGCAAGCATTAACGTGAAAATTCGCCAAATATAGAAATCACTTATTTATTTCTTCACAGATTTATAGACTACTGCGAAAAATATTATCGTATCAATTTAGACGGCGTTCACTTGATAGGACACAGTCTGGGTTCTCATATAGCAGCTTATTGTGCAAAAAAATTCAATGGTAGAATTGGTAGGATTACAGGTATAATGGCCGTAGTATTTGAATATCTACTTCACGTAAATGGAATACTCGAGCAAGATAATTATCTTTTCTTAGGTTTAGATCCAGCTCAACCTGGGTTTGAAGATTTAGATTCTATGGTTCGTTTAGATAAAACTGATGCGAAATTCGTCGATGTGATTCATACAGATGCCAAACCTTTCGTGTTATTTGGTTTAGGAATCATGTCGCCAATTGGTCAGTAATTCACAGGAAACGAAAATCGCTTACTTATCAATTTATGAACTTATCATTATCGATGTTGTCGAATTTCAATGTAGGACATGTAGATTTGTACGCAAATGGAGGCGTCTTTCAGCCAGGATGTCCGATTAATATTGATAACGCGAATTTGAATTTAAAAAATATCGAAGATTTCGGTAAACTGAACATCTTTAGTAAGCGTACAGATATTTTTTTCCAAGAATGAAGAAATTAAAAATTCGTACCTACTTTATTGTAAATACCTATTTGTTTATTTTTCAGCTATCGCCAATATTGCTGCTTGCGCTCATCTTAGAGCAATTGATTACTTCATCGAGTCGCTAGAGAGCGATTGTATCATGTGGGCTAAACTTTCACAAGTTAAAATTAGAGATTCTAGGTAAATTTTTCAACAATGAGGTGTGATTGTAAAAAAAATTATATAATTTTTCGTTTTTAGACAAGGTGATGGCTTTATAGTGCCCATTCTTCCTGTTGTACCTTTATCTTGGAAATGTGATACTGCCACTTGTCTTCCAGTGGGATTAGAAAGTGAGATGTTTCCTGGCAGAGGATCATTCTCATTTACTACTAATCATATCAGTCCATTTTGCCGTAAAAACTCTTCAGTATTCTGAACTCGTAATATCAAAGAAGCTCGATAATGATTTGTTTTTTTTTTTTAATTTTCAGAATCCGATCTACAGATCACTAGAAGTATGGAAAATATTAGGAAATACCTGCCAAATAAGCTAAAAAATATCTTTCAAGAAATGGGATAAAATTGGAAAATTTTCAAAGCAACATAGATCACTCCAATCGACATCCTGCCTATAATATTTTTAATAAATAAAATAAATCACATAAAAATATTATATTCATAATTACAAATTAACATAACGGATATAACAAAATATCACATGACGCGAGTAGACGCTACAAAATTGCAAGTAGTTATCACACAATAAAGTACAAAATGTTACATACTAAAAATGCTACAACTTGGTAATGACTAGAAAAAACAAAAAATACATCAATTGACTGGTATAGGAGAATTACAATTACCATGGTATACGTATACGGGACCATCGCAACGAGAAAATTGATCAAACACATCGGCGTAACCACGATCCCTCCACCACTGGCATAATTGACGGTTCCAATTACAAGGCAAGAGATAAACAACATTGGGATTTTCGGCTGCTAATAACGTGTAGAAATCTTGATCACCTAGATGCCCCTGTGAAAAAATGTGTGAGAATATCTTCAACAAGAAATGATTTTATGTGGACTTACTTTGAACATATATTTTTTGGTTATATTAGTAACGTATTGTTCGGAAATATAATGAATATATTGTTCAGATTGTCTAATACGATCTAATCTCATCAGTACAACACCGCTGTTAACACCGGGAAACCCTTTCGGAGGAGGTTCGCCGAAACTGACGTTTTCGTTGGAACGTCTCCATTTCCATAAAATATGATGATACACAGGGCTTAATTCGGGTGCCAGTGCAAATAACGTTTCTTGATTAAATCTGAAAATAACAATAATGAAGGAATTCCGGCAATGAGATGATGTATCGATTTCGAAAATGAAGCTTACTCGTCAAAATACTGATGAAGTCTTTCGATATCGTTCAAAAACTTTACATCGACATCTAAAAGAATAATTTTTTCATGATGTTTAGGAGCTATCTTGTATAATCCGAGTGATAAATAGAAAAGAGAATCGCTATAGTAGGTGCCCGGTACTGAACTGAAGTGTTCTTGCATAACGTTAGTAATAAATGCAATCTTGGTCGATGCATCAGCAACATCGTAGAATGACACCTATGGATTAAATACGCAAAATGATAATCGAGATTCAATATCAAAGATATCAATAGCTTACCTCATAAAATCGATTGCCTTTATTTTGGTTGCTTTTTCGATGCGAAATTTCTTGAACAAAACGTTTACTTTTTGAGTCTGTTAAAATATTCAACGACAAACGACGTTTCGAATGGTTTAAAATAGAGCTCAACAGGATGTCGAGTTTTTTCAGCAGTAAAGAATCGTAGTTTTCAACTTTGACCATAATACACCAAATATAAATTGGTGATTCCTGAGAATTCACGTTTAAAGAAGAGACCGACGTCGAATTTGAATTATGAATTTCTCTATATTTCATTTGCAACATTCTGAATTGTTTCAGAGGAACATAATAGTAAAATAGAATGAAGAAAATAGTGATCACTGTGAGTTTAACTAATACATTGTATAATGGCTGCATATTGGAATGTTTACATTACCCATATAATAGTTTTTAAGACCTACAAATAATCGGCATTATTCAACGATCAAATGAACAAAAAAAACCAAAGTAACTTGCTCCACAACAATTTAACAAATTTAAAAGTAAAACAGTTTATTGCACTACATTAATTGCCTGCAGGCAATTACATGATCAATTGATAACTCGTGCTCCATTTAATGTGTTTAGTCGATTCAGTTTGTTTGTATCTTGATTGCTCGGGATACTCCCTAGATCTCGCAGCATGTTTTTATATTCGTATTTCGTCGGCGTTCTTCGTTGATATTCGGTCAACTTCAATTTATTTTGTATTTTTGATTTTGATAGAATATAGAAATAAGTTATAAATTAATTATGTATTTAGAAAAACAATAAGAATTCGACAGTTTTTCTTTCTATTTATTGCAAAAATTAAATACAAAGTATTGACTATTTTTTAGTTTTCAGTAAAATAGTCGAATCATCTGTGACATACTTAGTGGAACAAAGATAAAATATATTGTATTTCAATATTATTTTTTTATAACATATTTTTTCGTAGTATAACTATTAGATGTGGGATATCCAATCATAATTTCACTATTCATTAAATTTCGAGTCAACCAAGTCCCACTTCTTGTTAGAGAATATCCAGAATATTTTGACTAAATTCATCAATTTTTGTAGTTTTAAAAAAATAAGGTTTGATTTATGAAAAATCTACACAGAACGTCAACTTTCAACACGGGAAAAGAATAAATAAAAAAATCATGTCATTCAATTCGGCACAAAATTTCCTTCGTGGTTTTCAAATTCATTTTCAACGCCTGTTTAACATTTTCTTTTTTGCAAAAAAAACCTACAAAATAGGTTTATTCGGTTTACCAACAATTTATTTGCCCATGTTGTAGTATCTGTTCTTTTGTAAGCTTAGCGGAATTTGTAAAGGATTTTTTGGGGAAAATCCTTTTGTTAGAGATGATACAATTTACAAATATTAACAAACTAAATTTAAAATTATAAAATTATTGGCGCTATTTATAATTCTCCTTGAATTTTTTAATTTGATAATTTTCTATTTCACGTAGTACATGATTTATGCGTGCGAGAGAGAGATACTATCCGCAAAATTTCAATTTGAACTCATACATATTCAAAAAAACTTTCAGTGCTTTGCGGCTGCACGATTCATCGTATTATATTTTATTACAGCACAATTGTAGTTCACAAACATACAAATTCGACCACTTAACTTCCATACGTGACTATAATGTTAGATGGAAGTATTAATTGAAAGAATTATCTAAATAGGCATTCTTATACATACGTACTCAATGCAAAAGATATTTCAGTATACCGCGAAATTACTCGAGTTACGGATACCTGATACAGCTTTTAAAATGAAATACCTAGATTGGCTAGATTTAGTAACGTTTATCGGTATGTTAATCGTATCGGCTGTGATAGGTATTTATTTTGCTTATTTTGCGCCGGATAAACAGAACACCACATCTCAATATCTAATGGGTGGCAGAGCAATGGGAATATTCCCTGTATCGATGTCTTTAATTGCTAGGTGAGCATCTCGTGGCGATATTTAACGACGAATGGCGCTAAATAATGTGAAATTTATCCTTCTAGTTACATATCTGGTATTTCAATACTTGGATTACCAGCTGAAATGTACGTTTATGGGACTCAATATTCGATGATTGTGATATCTGAAGTTTTCGTCAGCGTTACAATGGCGTATATTTATCTACCAGTTTTTTATAAATTACAAATTACATCTTCGTACGAGGTATAGGCATAATTTTATACGAGATATGAAAAATTTCACAATTTGAAGTTACAGTATTTGATAGGTACCTGTAATTATTTTTATAGTATTTGAATAGAAGATTCTGTTCCTCCGTCAAAATATTGGGATCTTGTATTTTTGTACTTAAAATGGTCAGTCGGTTAAATTCAACTTGAAAGCTAAATTTGTTAAAATAATGATAAATATTTTAATTTTATATTGCAGTTGTTGTACATTCCAATCGTAATTTATGTACCAGCTCTCGCCTTTAATCAAGGTATTTACGCAATTTAATAAATCTCTCAAATACTCGTATATTATAAATGTAATTTTTTATAATTTTTCAGTAACTGGAATAAACTTACATTTAGTCACACCGGCGGTTTGTATGATATGCATATTTTACACAACGTTGGTGAGTAAACACCTATTTTCTGAAAGTAAAACCAGGCCGAAAACTTATCATGATTTATTTCAAGGGAGGACTCAAAGCTGTTGTGTGGACAGATACGTTTCAAATCATGATCATGATGTTAGGAATAGTCACAGTGCTCATTATGGGTTTAGCGAACGTTGGTGGTTTTGGTGTTGTCATCGAACGAGCGGCAGATTCCAAGAGACTAGAATTTCTCAAGTGAATTAATATATTCTTTATAAGTATAAAAAACAATCTCGTAGATTTTCAAAAATCTAAATATATTTCATACTCAAAACAGCATGGATCTAGACCCTCGAACTCGTCATACAATTTGGTCCGTTGTAATTGGAAATTACTTCTTTTGGTTAGCCTCGTGTTCTGCGAATCAAGCCATGGTTCAGCGTTGCCTATCGTTGCCGAATATCAGAAAAGCCAACATGTACGTTTATTAGACAATTACGCCTAATATGAATTGATATATGAATTTTAATTCAAGAACGATGGTTTGGCTATGGCAGAGCAATAGGTATCCTGGCCATTGGAATTATTATCATCGTATGCCTCTGTTGTTTTACCGGATTGATTATTTATGCTACTTATCATCAATGCGATCCAATCAGTACGAAGGTAATTTTAAATATGTCGTAACGATACATTGTACTAATGTAAAGTATTTCAAATTATTTTCGTAGAAAATTCAAAAAGCCGATCAATTGTTACCATTATTTGTGATGGAAATTGCCGAAAACATACCAGGTCTTCCAGGTATATTCCTTTCTGGCGTATTTAGCGCAGCTTTAAGGTATTTTCAAAGTTATTGGGATTTATTCGTACAAAGAAGAAAGAATGAAAATGCATGTTAGGTACGACGACTTAATAACAACTTTTCGTGTACTGCAGCACAATGTCGACTGGGTTAAATTCAATGACCGGAGTAATTTACGAAGACATGATTAAACCTTCGTGGAAAACACCAATTTCAGAATCAAATGCCAGTTTTATAATGAAAATCATAGTGGTGGTCATTGGTGCGATATGCGTAGCAATGGTTTTTATTGTGGAACAATTAGGAACTTTAATTCAAGTACGTTTCACCAAAAATCACCCATCATAATACGCGATGAAATTTTCATTCTATAATTTCAGACTGGTAAAAGTTTATCGGGTATTACTGCAGGACCTTTATTAGGCATGTTCACGCTTGGAATGTTTTTTCCTTGGGCAAATGGAAAAGTAAATATCGTGTATACACTTAAAATTATACTATATGAATACAATGATATTTTACAACTCACAGGGAGCTCTGACTGGAGGAATCACTGGTCTGGTAACCATAGCTTGGATTTCGATAAATTCACAAAAAGAAATCAACCTTGGAAATATTATATTTCCGAGGAAACCTGTGTCAATAAGCGCGTGTCCAAATCTACAAAATAATTCATTAGTTGATTACGATACTACCAAGTAATTATCGCCATCAAATGATATTTACATTTTTTTTCTCAAAATAATAGATTGGATTTTCATCGGTAGGGTCTCCGCGGTGAATCCGTTCCTGCTGTTTGAAATATCTTATTTATGGTACACATTGACCGGTACCGCTATTTCCATAATCGTTGGCATTATTGTCAGCTATATATCTGGATTCAACGACCCAAAAGCAGTGAATAAGGATTTAATAACACCCATTGTTCATAACTTTTTTTACAAAGAAGAAAAAGGAGTAATTATAACTTTATTTTATGAAAAAAAAAACATATATTAATCAATAAAAATACACGATGAGGATAGAAATTAAAATAAAAAATTTATATTTTTACAGGAAAAAACTGAGATGAAATCCAAGACTACAGCCTCAGTTATAACGGTAACAGAAAATGATAGTAACGGAGTTCTCGAAAATTTGAAATTCGATTTTTAAATTCAATACAAATTTTTGAGAAAATTATTTTCTTTATTGAGAATATCTATAAACTAAATGGATTAAAAAATGTTTGATTCATTTAAATGTACGTTTGCCCTAAAAAAAATTTAAATTTTCAAGAATTCTGTAAGTTTTATTTTCCGTTACCACTATAACTGAGGCTTACTTCATGATTTTTAATTCGTCGAAGATTACAAATACGTAAACTAATTTGTATAAATTTGTTGATATTTATGATTAAAAAGTTTTCTATTGTTGGTAAATTTTTGACGATTTCTTTGAAATATTTCAAAGAATTTTTCTTCAGATTGGAAGCCTCGGCAACAAGATTCATTTCGAAGAAGCACACACAGTTGCTACATTAGATTTATCTTCTTTACTAGTTCCAATTCCCGATGATCCCGGTGATTCATCGTTGTCATTGGTTTCATTACCAGACGACGCAGCAGATTCGCTTTTACTTGTGCTGGAAACTCCCGAGGGTCCTGGTACTTCGTCGTCACTCTCGCAAGAACTAATTTCAGCATCAGAGTCAATATCCAAATCCATGTCAAATAATAATCCTTTTTTGGGTTTCTTATTAGCTGTATGTACCTCTTCGGATTTTCTTTTAGTACCACTGGCGGCTAGTTTAAAACCTTGTTCAACCGCATCGCTAATTTTCTCCGCCATATCGGAACGCTGCTGAACGTATTCTTTATCGAGTTCCGTTTTCAGTACTGGTTCTTCAAGCATACGTTCGATTTTCTTACGTTTACGTTCCTTTGCCTCACGTTCACGTTCGTCTTTCTGAGCGAGCCAATTTTTCAATCTACGTTCTTCGTTTATATCTCGTAATCTGCGGCCGCTTAAGTCTCGGCAGGCTTCTCTATTAGTGGTTTTTTCTATTTGAGCTCCGATGGCTCGTAGCATAGAACCGAATCCTCCTTTGCCACCGAATATACGTGGAATAACGTGGATAATGCCATCGGTGTAGGTATCTAAATCGAATTTTTTACCGTTATTAATCAAGTAGAAATCTGTAAGGTGAAGTCCAGTGAAATGAGATATTAATTCGGGTATACTCTTCATCGAATCTTGGTCTATTTCAATGTAATCATGATTACCACAAAACACAAGTGGTATTTTGGAAGTAGTCATTTCGAGGAATCACACAAAACACGAATACAGAATAAATTAGGTTTTGTTGTACACTAATTAACGCGAAATTGCGAAGATACAATATAATTTATTAATTTTTTCAATGATAAGAACGAAAAATTGTAAAAAAATAAAAAGTAAAAATTCATTTTTTGAGCTTCAGCGTTTGGCATAAAATTTTGAAATCAGCATCATTTCAGTTTGTGATCAAAATAAATTTTCTCATTTTCTACCTATTTCGGCTTTATTTTATTCTATAAAAGACAATTATATACTAAATTAGTAATAAATATGACGAAAACATACAAGTAAATGTAGTATTCTGCGTATAAACTCGTAAAAATCATTTTAAAGAAAGCGTTTTTCACCATATTTGAAATTCTGTTCAAAAGTGCAATAACTTCAAACGAACCAAACGAACCAATGAACGTCGAGGGTTTTATGCAAATTTTTTGTTTTGAAGAACACATCCTAATCAGTGATTAGAAAACGCAAAAATTACGACGAATTTCAACTCCTCGCACGATAATAATTACCTTTCAATTTATTCATTAATCGTAATTTACTCCTGATGTGTTGATGAGTTAAATTTCCTGCAATAGTGTTTGTGTCCGTCATCACACTATATCCTTATGCAGTCGGACAATTCCCCAATGACAAATGACCATCGTAAACTACCGACCGAACTGATGAATTTGAACGCTTCACTATGGATGGATAATCACATGATGATTATGCCCGAAGTAGTAAGTACACTTGAGAACACCTCGAAGGCTCTTTTTTCTAACATCGATTTTACAGGTGATCAACGAAGATAAAAAAGAAAAATGTGACAGTTATCCAGCTCTTAATACTTCGATTATTCTTCAACCAGTAGAACTATTCGCGACGAAAACACTCGAACTTTCAAAAGAAACACAAATTTTCGATCATCATCTTTCAGATCCTTCTAAGCTGAAATCCGTCAGCGGACCAGTTTCGTGTACTTGGTGTAAAATTGAATTCAACGATAAGAATGATTTACTCGAGCATATCAAACAAAACCATAAAGTTGATAGAGTACATAAATGCCTCGAATGTTCCAAGGTATTCACGCAGAAATCAAATTTAAAAGCTCATTATAGATTGCATACGGGTGAAAAACCATTTAAATGTACTTATTGTACGAAGACGTTTGCTCAAAAGTCCAACCTGATAAATCATCTATCGGTACATACACGTGATAAACCATTTGAATGTCCTATATGTAAGCGAGCTTTTTCTCAGCGATCGAATCTCAAAAGTCATATATACACGCATACGGGTGAAAAACCATATAAATGTAATTTATGTAGCAAAGAGTTTGTACAGAAGTCAAATCTTGTCAGCCATGTTAGAACACATACGGCGGAAAAGCCTCATCGATGTGATATATGCGATAAATATTTCAGCCAACGTTCAAATCTAATTAGTCATTTAAAATTACACGCTAAAGTGCCACCAACGTGAAACTTTCAATGGATGTTTATCGCCATTTATAAATTTAATACCGATGTATTTCGTTATAACAATATCGTAAATTTGATTACATCAATCAAAAATTCTATCAAGTTAAATTGTATATTTGTAGTAAAATAAATTATAAAAAAAACGTGTAATTAAAAATAAAATTTTATTTCAAAACGTAAAACTACGTAAAATCTATTGTGTTAGCTCAATTTAAAACGTACAATAAAAAAATGCGTTCACATTAGTAGCGTAAGGTTCGCACGCAGGCGAACGTGACTTCGAATCGATTAACAATGTAATAAAATACATTCGACGGATTGTTATAAAAATGAAATAGTTATCAAATTAATCTTGAATTCTTCTAATCTTCCGCCATGCCGCCTGGAGATCTAATATCGTCGATTTTCAGTATCATTTTAACCAATTGCGTAGCTAAGAGGAACTGTTGCTTTTTGCTGTGCAACGTTTCGATGATGTTCAACTCTTTCATATCTTCAAAAAAAGAATAATCCGTTAGAGAACGTTTTTCACACAAAATACGATAAATTACCGTTCAATTTACCATTCGTGCCATTTTGCATACAATCAATTCCTAATCTTGGATTCTTGGATGCTATTTGCCTGGCTTTAACTTCGGTTAAAGTATGAATAGGGGATAAGCCGCTATTTTCAGCCAATGCCAATGGTATACTTTCTAAAGCATCGGCAAACGCACGGAATGCATATTGTTCCAGCGACGATATCTACAAGTTGTATAATTTTAGTTGAGAGAGATTTCACGTAATAATACTAAGATCCCCTATTTCAAACTTACTTTATCGGCTTCTTGAGATGTAGCAAGTGAACAAGAAAGTTCACAAGAGCCACCTCCATAAACGATGCGATTATCTTTGACCAAATTACGGACAACGCATAATGCATCGTGTATGCTACGTTTAGCTTCTTCCACAATCTAAAAACGTTGAAAATTCGTCATTAAATTTAAGATAAATTATATTTTAAATTAATTGTATGATTCACATCAGTGTGAAGTAAATTTCCATAATATTACTCCAATGGTTCAGAATCATTTAATTTGGCATTTTCATGGATCGAGTCAAAGAATAATATATCGTTGATCGAATATTAGTAGAAAATGCATTTACGAATGAAACACAAACATACCATTCGATTTCCACCGCGTAAGAAAATAGTAACTGCTTTAGAATTCTTGCATTCCTCGATGACCAGCATTTTATCTTTCGTGGTGCCGAAGCTAATTTCACGAACTAAACCAGCATAGCCTAATTTTTCCGGAGTCAATTCTTCGAATCTTGGAACTATTCTGCCACCAGTGGCAATAGCAATCAACTGAAATATTTGTAAAATGAAGTTGAATACAGAAATTATTAAAAACGTATCAAGTACTTACCTCGATTTCAGGTCCTCCAACCCAACGAACCGCTGGTAATTCTCGCTGTAATAGTAAATGATTGGCTTCGTCGTCGAAACCCCATTGACATATGGCTAAAGTAGCACCAGCATCTTTAACCTAAATCAAATATTTATAGAATAAGGAATCAAAAGCAGATGGCAATGGGAATCTTTGATACTTACCATTTGAACCATATCGTTGAATTTATCTTGTTCGTATTTTCTCAAAGCTCTGTAATCTTCAACCGAAGTAACATCGAGCTTATGTTTAGTCTTAGGTTTGGGTGGTTCAAATGGACAAGTTAAAATTGCCAATTTAACATCCCTCAATACCTATTGCGAAAAAAAATTCATTGATGTTTCATTCTAAAACTTATATTACTTCAATCGACAAAAAATAAAATTCACCTTGGGCATTTGCGGATGCGAGAAGTCTTTGTCAACTACTACGCCTTTCACTAAAATTGAATCCTCTAGGCGACCTCCTACTTTACCTTCGACTTTAATTAATTCAAAGTTGACATCTTTTTGTTCAAAATCAGCCACAGACATGACAGCATTTACTGCGATTTCAGCCATTTGACGATGACACTTATTGACTCTGCGGAAACGTTATACAATGTAAATTAGTTTATAAAAATTAACGCAATATGATTAAAATATTTACATTTTAGATCCTAAAGTAGTCATAGCTGTTTTAATTAGCGGTTCAAGATTTTTCGGATCAACTGGGAACGAATCACTAATGGATTCTAAGTGTTTGGTGCAAAACTGAGCAGCCAATTCGAAACCATCTGCTATTCTAATAGGATGGATACCTTTGTCGATTAATACTTCGGCTTGTTCGAGTAAAGCTCCAGCCAAAACTATGAAAAAATCATGTTTAATACGATAATAATAAATTTCTATAACAATGAGGCTATCATGAACATACCAACTACACCCGTGGTACCATCACCAATCTCGTTATCTTGGGATTGTGACAATTGTACCATTAATTTAGCGATTTCGTGATCGACGTCCATTTTTTGAAGAATCGTAGCACCGTCGTTCGTTACGGTAACATCTCCATCAGGAGATACCATCAATTTATCCAACCCTTTGGGACCTAATGATGATTTCAGTATTTGTACTACCGATTTACTCGCCAAAATATGCGACTGAAAGAAGAAACATAGTCAAGTAGAATCCTTGTGTATTGAAAAGGTGTCGTTTTAATTACAACAACACTTACTTTAATCGCATCCACACCAGTTAATCTTTTCTCCGAATCTTGATTTCGTATTATAATAAAAGGCCGGCCATATTCGTCGAAGGCCAAAGAGCCTGGCAAGAATGCCATTTTTACTGAGTATAATAGATTATAAAATTCTAAACGTAAATTAACGATTTAACTACGCTTTTGTTAATTAACATGGGAATTTAATTAAAATATTGAAATATTAAAACACATACGGACACATGTGAATAGCACCAAGAAGTATTTCACTTCGAAAGAGGAATGGCCGCTATGCATCAGGTCGGAACTTCGTGTTTTTTAATTGGATTTCAACAATAGAAGAGTGGATTGGAACTTTGAGAAATAATTTTTACTATGATCATGGAGCGCTAGTGTAAAACATTTTTTCTTTTTTTTTTAGATCTTCATTTTTAAATTCCATTATTTCAAAAGAAATTGTTTTTATAGTAAATTATTTTGATAAAGCAGGCCTTCTCAACGACTAAAATTTATTTTATAGTAAGAATTTCAAATTACACATAAACAACGTACGATTTCATAAACGATTTATCATTTCCTAACAATGAAATTTAGTTAATATAATCAATTAGACTAATAAATTCACCTTAATTTTTTAGAAAATTAAAAGAACTGTCCTGGAGCATGTTTACCGTAATTTTTATCGGTGGCTCTCACCTCGTCGATTTTCAAGATTTGTTTTACAACCTGCATTGCCAAAAGTATCTGTTGTTTTTTACTGCGTAACGTTTCAATTACTTGCTGCTTTTTCATATCTAAAGAAAACAATTCACCAATTAATAAAATGACAAGAATCATACAATACAACAATCCAACTTACCGCTGGTACCCTCTTGCATGCAATCTATTCCCAAAAAAGGATTATCTTCTAAAATTTGTCGAGATTTAATCTCAGTTACCAAATGAATAGGCGAATAACCACAATTTTCCGCCAACGTGATCGGAATACTTTCCAAAGCATCAGAAAATGCTCTAAACGCGTATTGTTCCAGGGACGAAATCTACGATATTTTTCATTATTTACACAAATCGTTCGCTGTATATTAATGATTCATATTTTTTTACTTTATCTGCTTCCTTAGATACTGCAATAGCGCAAGATAATTCGCATGAACCACCTCCATAAACGATTTTGTTTTCTAAAATAAGATTTTTTATCATACACAATGCATCGTGGAAACTTCTTTTCGCTTCTTCGATTATCTAGAAAAGTTGAAGACAGTTTTTTTAAGCATGAAAAAATATCTTTGTATTACTAAAAGCGTACTCACTAGACTGTTACCACCACGAATTAATATCGTAACGACCGAGGAATTCAGACAATCTTCAAAAAGAACCAGTCTATTGTTATCCGTTCCTAACGCAATTTCTCTAACGGAACCAGCAAATCCAAGTTTTTCAGCAGTCAAATCTTCGAAACGCGCTACTACCTTGGCACCAGTTGCACTTCTCATAAGCTGTATTAATAGTTTTAGTCAGAATTCCATTCATAATCTCAAATATCGAGATTCAAAATTTAACCAACTTCGATTTCCCTTTCAGACACGTATCTTAGGCCTATTGTATTGGTCCGTAGTAATAGGTAATTCGCTGTATCCTCAATTCCAGCTTGACAAACAACACAATTCGCTCCAACTTCTACGAGCTAAATATTCCGTTGGATTAGAGAAACTCAATTTCATTCGTTTTAAACCGATACTTACTTTATTGACCATAAAATCGTAGATTTCGTGTTCATACTCTTTCACCTCTTTAAAAGCATCTACTGATGCCATTTCTAAATATGCTTTAACTTGATTAGGTTTAGGCATTTCTATTCCGCAAGCTACGACTGCAATGGCTGCTTTGGTTAGTTCCTATATCATTGGAGAAATAAACGTAAAAATAATCGATTTTTATTTTTGAAATATGATCATTTCAACTTAATGCCTCGTATTACTTTTTCCATATGAGAATGGGAAAACTGTTGATCTAGAACAACCCCATTCACAAGCATCGTGTCTTCCAAAGAACCACCAGTTTTACCATCTAGTTTAATGCGTTCTAAATCGATAAAGTTATTTTTCACATCGGCAACTTTTAAAACAGCTTCGACAGCCATTTCAGCAAATTTTTCTGTGCATTTGCTAACGCTGCAAATAACTCGCGATAGAAGTAGGTCGTACCTATCTTAGCTACGAAATCAAAAAACTTACATCTTCGATCTTAACGAAGTCATGGCGATTCGTTTTAAAAAATCTTTATTTTTCTCAACGACGATTTGCTCGCTAATCGAATCCAAATGTTTCATACAAAACTGAGCCGCTAATTCAAATCCATCAGCGATTCTAATAGGATGAATTCCTTTCTCTATCAGTTTATCTACTTCTTCCAACAACGCACCGGCTAAAACTACGAGCCGAAATTAATTCGAAGTCCTTGTACAGAGAATTTCCTTGACTTACCAACAACCCCCGTAGTTCCATCTCCAACACCTTCATCTTGGCACTCGGATAACTCCACTAATAACTTAGCAATAGCGTGATCTACATCCATTTGGCGTAAAATAGTAACACCATCGTTAGTAACGGTTAAATCTCCATCAGGAGACAACATAGCTTTATCGAGACTTTTTGGTCCTAACGATGATTTCATTATCGACGTAACCGCTTTCGCCGCTAATATGTGACTCTATCGAGTATTTCGTACGTTAAATTACGCAAATAATTGTTTGAATATTTAAACTTACCTTGATCACATCAACACCGCTGATTTGCTCTTTATCGGCTTGTTCTCGAAGGATAATAAAAGGACGACCATACTCGTCAAATGTCATGTAACTAGCGTACTGATCTTTTTTATCGATTTTTTGATTGCGATTCATTTTCACGTTATAATTATACGAATATTTTACACGGAACTTATATTCCTTTAAATTTATCCCGTATTCAAGAAATAAATAATTTCAACGTTATGTTGAATTTTGTCAAGTAACCGTGTATTTTTGTAATAAAATTCATGTTATTTATGTTCGTACTTTCTTGTTCACGCTACTGCTTGTGAATGAGGAAATCACTGCAGAAATAATTTTGTAATTTGATTTGAATTAAATTCCATTTCAAATCGGTAAACTTGAAGTGAATATTCAAAATTCAAAAATGGAGAAATTCGCAGACATTTATGAATTAACATACATCCAAATAAATAATAAACCCAACAAAAATGAACTTTATTAACGTTGGTAAAGCTTACAAGTAACTTATTACAACGTAACATGTCTACTGATCGTAGAAGCTAGCATAAACGCTAAAATTTACAATACGAATTGATCCATCTAACGACAATTTGGCAGTGTAAACAAAACCCATACTCCATTTCTTGTCCATTACACAACCTCGCAGGTAACATTAAAAATTGGTGTTCTACAAACCATTTACCAACTAAATCCCGCTACCGTAGCGAGAAAGATAGAAAATATAAAGGAATGTTATAACAAATTAAAAAAAAAGAAAGATAAACAGTAAGAGAAAAAAACTAACGCTACATACATTAAGAGCAAAAAAGATAATTTAAAAACAAGTGATACGTGAAAATATATCACAAAAATATACCAAAAATAAGAAACCCTTTTTTGACATTAATATGTTTATTAAGTAGAGCTTTTTGATCACATTAATTATGACCATCTCATGATATGTTATACATACTAATTATTATAAAAGCGAAACATAATATGAATAATAAATTCACTAAATAAACTAAAATTTTAAACTCGAATAAGATTGCTTCGTGTTGATAAAATATCCGCCATTTGCAACGTAAAACAATCGTTATAAATGAAAGAAAAAAATACCAACGCTGTAGCTTCGCAACTTCGCATTAATTAAAGAAAAAAACGGACAAACGCTGTTTTTTTTTCGACGAGAAAAATGTTTAAAAAAACAAACGCGTAAAGCAAATCAATCGTTTTCAAGTTGAAAATTACTTTACCCTCGTTCAATCACTTAATTCCCATCAGGGAACGTAAACTTGGTACAGAAAAATTCAACAAAACTGAAACAATCAGTCGAGTCTCTTAAGACATTACAGCTTATATTCAGTTTTGCGTATGTATACGTACAACTATCATAAGATTCCTTTCAACAGCACCATAACGTTTCCGTGATGAAAATTCGTCAAAAAAAAAAAATCACCGTTATAAAATATGTTATAAAAAATACAAAAATACCACGCTTTTTATTTGAAGCTTGGTTATAACGTCGATCTATATTTGCTGAATAATTCGCGATAAAGCGACGACTCCTAATTCAACTGCTGGAGAACTACACAATCTAGGTAATAAACTAAGATTCCGCTGCGTTATACTTTTTACCTAAACCCAGTGGCGGATTAACCATGAGGCACGAGAGGCACGCGCGCAGGGCGCTGGCTTTCGCGGGGCGGCAAAATTTGCGGCAATTTAAACAATTTCAAATCTGAATTAATTTTGAAAAAAGCCGAACATTTACAAAATGTATATAAAGACGATTTGGATGAAAATTTTCCGCATGAAGTATTGCACTTCAAAGAATATCAGGTTTTGAATTTCGAACAGTTCATTGACGAAAAATTGGAGCACACATTTCCAAACGTGTTCATCGCCTTTCGAATTTTTTTAT
>QBDW01005200.1:0-47565 GCA_003261595.1 Maconellicoccus hirsutus | reverse complement strand
CAAAGATTTCCACGTTTATGACAAGAAATTCCCTCATTTTTTCTTGAATTTTTCAAAATTATAATATCAATTTTTGGAATTTTACATGAAAAATTGTTTAAAAAAGTTATTTATAAATCAAACATTAATTTAATATATTATTAATCAATTATACATTAAATTAATGGTTTAATTGAAAAGTTCGTTAATTCGGGCCTTTATTTTGAATTTCTGATATTCCAAACAATTTTTTCACTGATTATTGTACGATTTCGTCAGTTACAAAAGATAAGTTTCAATCGAAAAAAGAATTATTCATCTTTGACAATGGAGAAAAATCATCTGTCCATGTAAAGAAATGATACCGGATTTAATCTCCCTATTTTTAAACAATTTAAAATATTCATCTCAGGATGCAGCCTCTAAAACGCGTAGGTATAGACCGGAAATTCTTCTGCCATTTTTTAATAGACATATGCACAGTACTAAATAACGAGTCGTGATTCATCACAAGTCAGTAAAATCTTACGGAATTCCGACACATCGCATTGGAAGGGCAAAACTCGTCCGATTTTTCGAAAAACTCGCGAAAAAACACGTTGAAAAGAGGTTAATCTGGAATTAAAAACTTGATCGAAAAATCAACGAAAGACTTTGATTAGATATCGAAACATGATTACTACGAAAAACAACATATTCCAAAATTCAAATCTTGATACACATCGACGATAATTTATCTCGGTTCCATACATCACCCTCGAAATCTCCCCAAATTCGTTTTAAACACACCATTATAAATTCACAAACGCCAACGAACCTATAAGCCAATCGATAAATCACCAAATATCAGGCAACCACTCGACACCAAGATAAGGCAGAAATCGCGCCAGTTATCTTATCGAATGAGTTTTGTCTCAGATTTCCCCGACACGTGAAATCAACATCCGCTCGGATACGGATTTCTCGGTAAAAGCTGAAACCTACCTCGGGCATTTCACTCTCAGCATGTTTGTTCTACACAAATACACCACTATCTTTTATTCATCACTAATTTTAGTATCATCGTAAAAAAAAACCTCCACAATCAACCCGCACATCCTTTTCCAAATATATTAAATTTGTGATAAAACCTTGACCGGGTCCGCGTTTCTTTGAAATTATCAAGAAATTTTTTTAAATTAATCACAAGCCTGCGTACCGCATCGAGATCATTTTACGACTTAACGCATTTTACGAGACTATTGAAAAAAGGAAACCAAACATAGATATCTAATCTCGCCCTTTTTTTTCCACCCGTTCCTTTTTTTTACTCATCGTCGAAAAAAACATGACACATAAAATCGGGTATCAAGTTCAAAGATAAAAAATTATCAATAAGAAGCGTTATGTAGCAATTACGCAATTGACGTTATTTACTGATTTATTGTAAATAAGACAGTAAGCGGCGACGTCAATGTTGCGGAATATTTTTTTTCTTTCGCTTTCATTCCGTCTATCTTTTCGTTCTATCACTACGTTATTTTTGTTTTGAAATATAACTCCCGATCACGTGATATCGGTGTGGTGGCGTAATCGACCAAAATTAATTCCATAATACACATCATTTCGTTGATAATTTCACCGATCAGTTGATGCGTTATCTTAAACCACCACGTTCCTAAATACACCGTCGATAAACATCGACGTATTTTCACGAAACCGTCTCCGCGTTTATCGACTAGAACCACCGGACGTTTGAACCTTTTACACCGTCGAATTTCTCAAAACCAAAAGTATCGCAACGTTTACCAACTCTGACTTTTATTTCGTTCGCTTCGTGTACGTGGAAAAATTCCGAAAATTTTCCACCAGACGACACGACTTTGCAGGATTTGTGTTTCAGAGCAACGTACTAGTCGGAGGGAGAAGAGAGTCAGGTGAAAAGGCAGGGGCGTGATCCCCCTATAAGTTCAGGACTCGAGATACCGAGCAACAGCTCGATAAGGGGGCAGCATGCGGGAGTAGACGTCAAAAAGGATTGTTTTGAAACTGACTCCGACATACTAGATTATAAACATCTCATTGTAATCGGAGAAATTGTTTTGCACAACTTTAGTGCAATTATGAGCAAATATTTATAAACTTTAATCAGTTTCAACGTTTAAACAATTTTAAATAAACTTTAATCGATTATAAATAATTTTAACAAAATTAATAATTCAAATTTGATCAAAATTTGTTTAAACTTGCGCAAAATTGTCAAAATGTTCATAAAATAAATTAAAGTCGATTGATATTGGCTCAAAATCGCGCAGAAGTTGTGCAGAACAATTAAATTAATGAATAAAATATCAAAATGTTGTTAAAATGGTTTATAATCGATAAAATTTCCTTAAAATTGACTAATATTGAGCAAAATTGTCAAAACGTTGTTAAAATTACTCCATATTCGCTCAAAACTGCATAACAACTATTAAAATGTTAATAAGACAGTTCAAAATCTTTTTAGAATTGCCTACAAATTGCATAAAATCGTCAAAAAGTTGTTAAAACTGTTTAGAAATGTACAATGTTTGCTCAAAATTGCATAAAAACAGCTAAAATGTAGTTAAAACAATTCAAAATCGATCAAAATCAGTTTAATATCGCTAAAAATTGCATAAAACTGTCAAAAAGTTGTTAAAACTACTTTAAAATATACAATGTTTGCTCAAAATTGCATAAAAACAGCTAAAATGTAGTTAAAACAGTTCAAAATCGATCAAAACCTATTTAATATCGCTAAAAATTGCTTAAAACTGTCAAAAAGTTGTTAAAATTGCCTTAAAATGTTCAATATTAGCACAAAATTACATAAAAACAGCTGAAATGTTGTGAAAGCAGTTCAAAATCGATCAAAATTTAATTAAAATTGCTTAAAGTTACACAAAATTAGCAAAAAAGTTGTTAAAATTGTTAAAAATTGTTCAATATTTGAAAAAAAGTGTGTAAAAACTGTTAAAATGTTTTTAAGATAGTTTAGAACTGATCAAAATTTGTTTCAAATTGCTTAAAATTGCATAAAACCGACAAAAAGTTGTTAAAATTGCTTTAAAATGTTCAATGTTTGCTCAAAATTGCATAAAAACAGCTTAAATGTTGTGAAAGCAGTTCAAAATCGATCAAAATTTGATTAAAATTGCTTAAAGTTACACAAAATTAGCAAAAGTTGTTAAGATTGTTAAAAAATTGTTCAATATTTGTAAAAAAGTGCGTGAAAACAGTTAAAATGTTGTCAAAATAGTTTAGAACTTGTTTCGTATTGCTTAAAATTGCATAAAACTGTCAAAAAAGTTGTTAAAATTGTAAAAAGTTGTTCAACAATTGGCTTAAGTTGCGTAAACCCTGTAAAAATGTTGCTAAAATATTCAAATTGCGCAATTTTGGGCAGATATTGAGCATTTTTAAACAATTTTAACCACTTTTTGACAATTTTGTGTAATTTAAATCAATTCTTGATCGATTTTAAACTGTTTTAATAACATTTTAACTGTTTTTATGCAATTTTGAGCAGATATTGAGCCTTTTTAAACAATTTTAACAACTATTTGACAGTTTTATGCAATTTTAAGCAACTTTAAACAAATTTCGATCAATTTTAAACTATCTTACTACATTCTAACAATTTTTTATACAATTTTTAATAAATATTGAACAATTTTAACAATTTTACCAACATTTTGGTAATTTTGCGTAATTTTAGGGCAATTTTGAACAAATTTAGATAATTTTCAGCAATCTTAACCGAGTCTTTCGTTAATTTGATCGATCTGCACGACTTCTAAGCAATTTTGAGCAAATATCAATTAACCTCAATTAATTTTAACAACATTTCAATTGTTTTTATGAAGTTTTGGGCAAAAATCAAACAATTTTGTAAAATTTGGACGCCGTTTTAAAAATTGTTGCATCTTTAAGCTACTTTAAACAAACTATAATAAATTCTAAACTATTTTAATAATATTTCGTTAATTATTCCGATTAATTTTGACGTATTTTATCATAATTTTGAGAATTTTTTGCAATTCTAAGGAAATATCGAACAACCTAAGACGTTTTAACATCATTTTGGCAATTGTTGCGCAATAGCGAGTTTCGCCAATCTGTCATTTCGCTGTAGCTCCCCTTCAGATAGAACTCCGAATTAAACTTCGTATCCGGGCAACAAAAGACAGATGTGACCGATGCTAACTTTTGCGACGCCTTTTGTCGACATCGCTAGCGATGTAATTAAAGACGAAACGTTGTAAACAAGACTAATCATTTCATCTAATTCTGTTCACGTTATCTGCACATAGTGGTCATTAGCACTACTTTTTTAAATCTCTCAGCGAATATCTGTTCGCTGCCGCCGGATTCTAACTTTCCATAGCCTCCATTCGTCCAGTACACCATCGCTCGCAACCTTGATTATCGCACGTTCGAACGTCGCCGCTATAAAACAGGAAAGGGTACGTAACCTTGATGTACTTCCTCATGTACACTGCATATACACACGCATACCATTCGGATACATATTTATTGATTTCCATCGTTGCTTTGTCGTAGTCGTTTGTCGTTAAACGTGTTGTCGTAGTTCGATGACACGAATTATGCAACAAACACAAACCACGCATCAGAACATACTTCTTTCCCATCATATCTTCATTGTCACGGGGTGACTGGAAATTACACCATATCCCAATTTTTCATATTTCCTATCTCAAGATAGCACATCCAAGTAGTAAATTTTCTAAGATGCAGGTGTTATTTCTTTCGCCAAATGATTCACCGGATGCAGTCTAGACGATGAATAAGAAAGCTACAATTTAAACCGTTTCATCACTGGGATGAATTCGAAGCTTGAAATTTTTTTCACTCTTTTTGGCATTTTTTCTAGCCCCTTACGTCGTCTACTCAAATACCGAATATTTAACATGCTTCATACCAGACATCCAACGACGCGTGTTTCGTACACGAAAAACACACCTCGATACCTTTCGAGAAAAAAATAGATTTTCATTCGATAAACGTCATTTCAATGTTCGTTTTCGAATAAAAACCAAACAATCGTTCTTTTTTTCACCGACGTCCAAATATACTCGTGTACACGTGCCGCAAAAATGATGTTCGCAAATTGGTCTTTCGTTGTGTATCGGACGTGTAAATATTACAAATTCGACGCTGTTTATCGCGAAAACAGAAATTCTGCATTAAACCAAAACTACGTCGGAAATCTGCGCTTCGCGAAGAATCCAATTCTAATTCATCGAGTGTCCACCTTGACACGTGTAAAATCACGAAAACCCGCATTCTTCGTCGGCAATTGACTCGTGGTTCGAAAGCAAAATTGGAAAAAATTTTGAAAAATATTTTCAAGAATTTTACCTGCTTTAATTTTTAATTACGACTGTTTTTTCATAGAATGGGTTTTCACTGAGATGACGAAAAAAATTCATCTTAAAGAAAAACCATCAAAATCGCCGTAATTTCCGCTGATAATAACTCGAAAACTAGATCAAGGACTCAAATTTTTTCAAACGCACTTTGAGAGTTATTCAGCAGTTTTTTTCTTCAAAAAAAAACAATTTTTGTTCAATTAGAAACAAAATACGATTACTTTTCTCAATTATCAAGATACTAAAATCGAAATATCAAATCGAATTATCAAAGTCAACTAGTATTAAAATGTTGAATAAGTACCAAAATAACGCAAAAGCATCACAGATCGAAATATCGAAATCGAGACATTAAAATCGAATTATCGAAGTCAAAACATCAAAGTCGAATCCTCGCGATTAGTACATCAATCTCGATCGAGTCGTGAAATAATCGAAATGTCGAAATTAAATAATCGAAATTGAAATATTATAATCAAGAAATGATAAAATTTAAAAATCGATGTCGAAATATCGAAATCGAATCATCAAAGTTGACTCCTATCCAAATATTGAAGACGTATCAAAGTCGAAATATCGCAACCGAGACTTCAAAATCGAATTATTGAAATCAAAAACATCAAAGTCGAATCTTCGCTATCGATACATCAATCTCGAGTCGTAATAATTGAAATACATATTCAAGTAAAAATATCAGAATAAAACGTTAAAATTCAGTTATCATAATAAAATTAAATATGAAAAAATTTTTTCACTTCAATTCATTCAAGTATAGAAATCAACTTTATTTCTTACATCGTAACTATTTACTTTCGCAATTTTTGACATGATAAATTTTCATTGAAAAAAATTAAATTTTATGATATTTTTGATAACTATGTCAAGTTCTTGCGTAATCAAAGTTGCTTATATTCAATAACTTCAACTTCTTTCCTTCTAAATTTCATTTCTTTCAACTTGAGGCACAAACAATGATCAATTCGAAATGATAAAATTTAACAAAAAAAAACAGGAAATAGTTATTTCAATTTCAGTGAATTTTTCGAAATTCAATTAGTAATATTAACATCAGGTTAATCATGTACTTCTACGTATAACAAATTCAATTGAAATGCCCGACGCAATGAATTTCCATTTAAAATGAATCATATAATAAAACTTAATTATGATGTGAATTATTCTTGAAATTTTTATTTAAAAAAACAACGCATAGCCAACAATTAGCACAGCCAACTTCCAAGTACAAAATTAGTCTGAAAATTATTCATTCCGATACCTTCGCGTATCACAAAACTACAAAATCGAGACTTCGAACTTTCGATTAGTCTTTCGATCCCTTCTCTCTTCCCCAAAGAATATAACTTCAATTCTTCTAGCAAACAACGAAGATCTATTGAGACTTTTGGGGGATTTCTTTCACTTGGGATTTTTCAAAAATCGCAGATACAGAGAAAACTCGCCCAGTGCTAAAATTTCGAGCCCCCTTCTCAACAAACGCATAATGAATACTTAATAGCTGAAAAAATAGGAAAAAATTGCCCACATTATTAAATAACTTGAAAATTTCTGAGCCCTTTATAGAAAAGCCAAGCTCAGGACCGAGTGCCCCCCTGCCCCCTTTCTCGACGACTCTGTCGAGCCAAACATTGCAACATCTCAGCATTAAACCTACTTCCATCAACACCACAAAGGTCACACCACTACAACGAAAATTCAACGTTAAATCAGAGCAACCACAAAATTGCAAAAAAAAAACCACAGCAACGACAAAATTCCAAGTCATTGCTTCTTGCATCTCGTTCATCTAAAAAAATCTGCGAAAAACATCCACAGGGGATCATTGGAACATCAAACGTGAAATTTACGATCCCAAGTCTTTTTTCAAGACGCGACAACGACAATAGAAAAACTAAACGAAGGAAACTACTTTATCTATTTAAATTTGTCTGGGTTATTGCATTAATGCCGTCTTCTTTTAGTAAATTATTCCAAATATTGCAACATTCGCGGACGTAAAAATAAATTTAAATTTGTTTACTACTATACTGACTCAGATAAACTTCACAGACAGAGCTGCCAAATTCTCCGTATTCACTGTCGCGTGTTTATCTGTACTTTACATTGTTATCATTTCGCATTCGTCGACTTTATGGGCTCCTTATAACACTTATTCTTTCCCTCTCCTTAGCAATAACGTTTTATTTACAACGATTATACGTGTATACGTATTTTCGCTTATAAATACATCTCTTCCATGTGTAATTGATATCGAGAAATATTTATGGCTATTAAAACATTAGATTAATTTCAACTTACGATGCGTGATAACGCCACGATATAGTACACATTTCGTCCTCGACGGTTATTCGTGTGTCCAAATACATAGTAAATTCTTTCTTGTCGTATACGTTTTCCATAATACTTTTTAATTAGATATCCGTAATTTCGTAAAACAGACCTCTTAAACGAGTTTACGGTAGAAAAAAAAGGGACACGTGTGATGCCAAATTTCTTCCAGCAATACGGTCGTTTTAAAAAATTAAGAGGTCTACGAGCATTGCCCTCTGCTATTTCGATACACGTACAATCTCGTTATTTAAGAATTCAGAATAAAAATTACCTAACGATACAAAAGTCATCCAAATAACCATTAATAATTACTCGAATACTTATCGAACACTGTGAATGTACTTTATCGTCGAATTTTCGGCTCGTGGAATGATAAGCCAATCGAATAATGATAGGCACGAAATTCGTAGCGAGTACGCTACGGTGTAAAATTTATTTAAATATTCATTCGTGAAATAATGATACTTCTGGCAACTTGAATTGTTCAATTAGTCATGTCAAAATTGGTGAAATTTGTTATTACAATTATCATCGAAATTGGTTATTTGATTAACAAGAGTTGCGTCAGCTAATTCAAGCATTTGTTGCATGGTGCATTGTACTCAAAAGTTGGTTGCGTTGCTGCATTGAAAATTAACGTTAGTTGCGCGGAACATGTTTGCCAAACGCAGCGCTAGTTGCGCGGAACATGTTCGCCAAACGCAGCGTAAGTTGCGCGGAGCATTATATTTGAATTTCGGTTGCGTCGTTGCGCCAAAAATCACAATTTACTGCGTAGGTCACATCTACTAAGCGGAGCATTGGTTGCGCCGAGCGTTGTAGCGTCGAAACCAACTAATCCAATGCTCATTTCAAGAATTTCCTTATATAAAAAAGCTCCTGAGTTGGAATCTAGCATAAAATTTTCCCAATATCTGAGACGTTTATTGGGTAAGTGCGTGATACTTGACACCATTAATACTCAGTACATTTGACTTTCATCCACACCATTTTCCCATTCATATTTTGCTCAAAAAGTATCCCTTTTTTTGCATATCCTTTTAGTATATTTGTTCCCTAACATAAATCTTCTGGGTTTCTCAATCAATATCAGTCAATTTCACCTCTCATCAGTTTCTCTAAATTTACATGTGAGTAATATCTCTAAAAAATAAACCAAGTCCCAATGGTACACACTACACAGCTCATCTTTGAAAAAGGCAGGTCAACTGAATCAGAGTTTCATTTGGAGATGAATTTTCAACAGATAAATCATGTACGTATCTAGACCTACCTAATTTGATTAAAACCCAAAACAACTATTCTACAATGAATAATCTCGCTTCATTTCATAGAAAAACAAGGTTACTATGAATAAAAAAAAATTGGTTGCAATTCAAGAAAAAATACCAAACAACAGTAAAATTTTTCAGAATTTGTAAAAATGAATAAATATTACTGATTTTTTAAGCTGGTTCGACTCATAAACATAGGAAAGGGAGATAAGTATAATTTTCCAAAAAAAAATTGGTAAAAGGGAGACCGCGGTGTTGGATTTTCGTGTCGCGATACAAGAAGAAATAATTTCATTAAAATGATGAAGTTATTCCCAAAAATGGATTTTTGGATCATTTCCTGTAATAAAAACGTCCAAAAAAAAATCTTCAAGCCAATACTGATGCCACAATTTTTTCGAGGAAAGAAATTTTCATTTTTAATTTTTCAACAACGATCTTCAAATTTTTTGAATTAAAAAATTAATCAAAAATTTTCATATTTCATCATAAAAATGTATAATTTTTTATAATTTTTGAGTTCGTAAGGGTTTTTACATAAAAACTTGCTGTTTTCATCATTCGAGAGCTTCATTAAAAAAATGCAGCTTGTAGATGAATCTGTTATTTATGAAACTGCACAACTCCATTTTTGACCATTTTAGCTTTTTCAGCTTTTTTGACTAATTTGACCCTACCGCGTCGACTGGTGATGCCAAAACTCAAAATTCGGCCCGGAACATGGAGATTTTGGTACCAGTTATTTATGAAACAACATAACTCCACGCGTTTTATCGTGTCGTTTACAAAAAAAGTTTTCTGTTACTTTTACGAACGTTTTTGATAATCGAAGGTTTATAAAAGATTTAATTTATGGTATAAGTTTTTCATCATCAAATTGAATAAAAAAATAATAATTTTGTTCAAATTTTCTATTTTTTGCATTAAAATTTCAATTCTAATTTTTTCGAATTTTTAAACAGGTTTTGTGTTACAATTTTCCGGATATGCGTTTTTTTGGACACCCTATAGTTCAAAAATGGTGATCGAAATATTCCAAATTTGAAAAACACCCTAAAATGGGTTAAAAAATGCTCGAAAAGTACGATTTCCTTCACCCACTACGATTTTTTGGCCAAATTTCGTTCATGCATTCATGAAACAACATATCTCCAAAATCTTTGATTCGCGCTCACTGCAGCATCCTTCATCGGAAAATTTGGGTAAAAGTTGTAAAATGTGTCTTTTATGATAGTATTCAACATATTATAGTTTCAATTCGATAGGTATAGAAGAACCAAAGGTAATATGTTTTTTTTCTCTCTTGAAAAGTTGACTTTTAGGAGTTATGTAGTTTCTTAAATAATAGATTCAGATAGAACCACGACAACCATAGTTAGCAAACAACTCACAATTTGAAATATCAGGCGGGGGAGAGGATTTGGATTATCTCTTCACTGAAGGAGAATCCCTCCCCTCTCCCTGCACCTCGCACATTTTATATGAACCTTAAATAAATTGTATCTTTTGTCGAAATATCATTAATAAGAAAACTCATACGAATAGATTCGATCTCCAAGTCTCATCAACCTGATTAATATTTTCAAAAACAATCCGTCGATGGTAGCGATACCGGCTGTGTCGACATATTATAAATATATTTCTAAATATTCAAAAACTCTTACTTCTTTGGCATCTCTCAGCATCCCAACAATACGACTGCCTGGTGATATTATTATATCCGCATCCACTCGAACTGGTAAAAGATGGGCATTTGGGGCACGCATTACTTTGACGATTTTCCTGCAATATATAATCACGTACATTAAAAACAAAAGCCACCATATGAAAAATTACGCGTCGTTTAATAAACGTGAAAATTCTAATTAACTCGATAGCGCAAATCCATTAATTTCGTTTTCCACACCAAAAAAAAATTAACATCAGCGGGATTTTTTTTCTAATTTCAACTTTCCACATCTCGCTTTACTTCAACGTTAAATCAATAAATTTTTTCGAATTTTTTATCAACATGAACCTTGGTTTTGCATTATTCCACGACACAACATAGGTACTCCCACACCTTGGAAAATTTTCCATTCAACCTTCCTCTTACGTCACTACGAATTTCGAACGTCTAAAGCCAAATCAAGGGAGAAACCATCGAAATTTCGACTCTTTTGAGTCGATATTTATATCTCAGTAATGATAAAATTTCACGCGTTCTTGTTTCATATACTCAAGACTTAGTAATCTTCATTAACGTTGTACATTAGTACCGCTTGCTTCACAACTAAACAGAACATAACATAACGGAACGAACCGAAAAACCATTATTACAGACGTAATTAAATATAGCCAGCATACAAACAAACATTAACAACCGACTCGATTTAATTTTATATTTCACCCATTAGCGTTTTAAATTTAGTCTCCCGACGAATACGACCGAGTGATCACGAAAAGTGTAAGTGGCTGAGTTTTGTTGAAATTTTATCATCCGCGCAAAATTTTTTTTCCATCTGCTAGATTCGCCTGTTAACTACAAATATTTCATATGTAGTCAAATGTAGCACACACACACAACAAACACGCGTACCATTTCGAATGCGCACACACATCACTTGTTGACTTCGTTATTGAACTGTGTATCGCGCTTCAATATTCATTATCGCTTGTAATTAATAACAAAACCATTAAAATTCAGTTCCACGTGTTCGTCGGCTAAACTACGTGTACGGTTAAATTCGAAGAATCGCTATATTTTATCGTAAAGGAAAAAATAATATCGCTAATCAACGTATCGCAACCGAGACTTTACATACACGCATCTACGCGTAAACGATAAATTTCCGCGTTTAAAAACTCCATTCGTCAATATGGCGCGACCAAATACATCTGCCACATCTTACATCGGCTTCGAGTGGCGGCATAATTCGAAATTCTTTATTCCCAAAAGCGGGCTCCTTTTACATGCCTTGTTTCCTATAAACTTCACCGTTTTTTCGACGTATTTCCATGAATAATTAAACGAAAAATATGACGTGTGTCGCGCCGCTGCCGACTTTCGAAAAACTTCAAACATTTTAAATATTCAAATTCGCCGTATTATTCTTCAGTCGTACCTCGGTCGTGAATGAATTACGTAAACATAAAATATCCCATACTAAATACGCGAATAATCTTCGAGATGAAAATTCGCCTTTTACCCTATTCGATACGATAGCTCTATACAGCTAAGCAAGTAAAAACAGCGTAAAAAAATACTAACGAAAATAAAATTCAGATCTTTTCCAGAAGTTACGATACGAGACCAGTCGATCGTGTCGATGTAACACAGCAACGGATTTTTCGTAATGAACACCGCACCTCGTGGTATATCAGTCAGCGAGTACAATCCCAAATCCTGTAAAAAAATAAAACGTCCGTTATTCGTTAATTGAGTCGATTCCATATATTACCATTATATCTAATGGAAAGTCTCAAAAACTCGGCGAAATGGGTTGTGATTTGAGGTTATATTCTGAGAATTTACCTTGGACCAATTATAATCGCCATACAACCATACAATTGGCAATGAAATTAAAGTGGTTTACGAGGTAATTTTAATGCAAAATTGCAAAACGTTGAAAAAAGCTGAAAATCAGCGAGAAGAAATGAGCTTTACAACCTTAAAAATGGTCAAGACGTATTTGTTTTCACATCAAAAAATAGAAAATTTAATTTTCTTCAAATTATAAAAAATGAACAATTTTCTAAAACCCTCTTGTTTTTGAGTATAAATTTAAAAACTACGATTTTCCCATGTATCATAGTTCATAGTATCCAGTTTTCAACATTTCGTTGCAGCGCGCTCTGTGTATCGCTTCATTGTCAATTGACTGAAAAAATTACACAGCCAATTGAACGTTGACATTTTCTACATTTTTACATGAAAATAATTTTCATTTTGCTACAACAGAACAACTGTCCAATTTTCTCGCGAAAGGGAGATTAAGCTTCTTCCCTTCCCCACCAGTACATCCCTGCACATAATAACGTTGTAATTCGTTATTTTATCTAATTTTAGCAATTCTGCCCAAAACGTAATCCAAAAACCACAGAATATTAATTACAATTAATTAATAATTATAATTAACTTTTATCTCACACGATAGATATCCGAAGTTCATACATAAAACATACAATCAAATTGAACTGCATAAAGCATACTACGCTCCAAAAATCACGAAAACATAAATACAATCACTAATCAAAAAATATCACTATTGATCAATTGTTCCCACACTGATACGTATTTGCAACTGTACGTAAAATGTGATCTAAATGCAGCGTAAATCGAAATACGACGAAATTATAAAAAATAAACCACATATAAAATACGTTTTAATTACAACCACAAACGAAACGTAACCTGATTGCAACTGTGTACGAATATGATCCACCATTTCCACCTCATTTCAACAACTGCTTGCTCAATGTAAAACACAATTAAATAGATAATTTTACCTTTCACACGTCACAACATGACAGATTTAGGGCTCTAAATTTTCACGAGATATTTTTTCAGTTTTATCCGCTAATAAAAGTAAAATTTGGAAACCCCGATTTACATAATTGGAACTTTGAACGAGTTCTATATAACTTATCAGTCGTCGGTTGTGATTCATCAGTACTTTGAACTCACCCTAAAATAAAATACTGATTCCAAGACCGGTTTCAAAGGTCAACAGAGGAGTTCAACGTTCAATCACATTTTTAAACTTTCCCATTCGCTTTATTCAAAAAAATTCGCATAAATCAAGATAAAACTTGTAGCAAAGACCACATTGAATTTTTACTAGAAGCAATTTTCGTCTTATTTAAATCCGATCGAAATAATATCACGAGTATTTGGAACCGTTTTAAGCTCTTACTCGCCCCCTTCTCTACCAAGGCAAACTTCAAACTACCACCCGCGTTCAATTTAATTCACCTTTTTCTTTTCTCAATTTTTTTTCACCATAAATACGGCCAAAATATGAGTTTTTAAGAAAAAATTTGTGAAAATACGTAAAATTAAAGTTTTTTAAAAATCCTGCTCGTAAAATCATTTTAAAAAATTTTTCAATTAAATTTTTTTTTGGCACGAGTAAGTTGTTATGCAAAAATAGTCTTGGTTGTTGTAAAAAAGTTTAAAAATTACAATAATAAAAATACAGGAAACGTAACCAAAATATCCGTGAGTATTTTGTGCAATTTTTCCAAATTTGATGGGTAAAAATAAATTAAATAATGCACGAAATATTTAAAAATGTGAATTTAAAATTTTACCTAAACAGGGTATCAAATGAGTTATTTTTCTTTGAAAAATCACTATCTTGTTACTAAATTTTAAAAATCTCTCAACTTTAACACTCCCCTCTCCCCTCCTCTTCAACATGGTTATTTCGTCTTTTTGGAGTTTTTTATTCTTGTGCAACTTTTTGACAAATTCACTACTTTTTTACTACTTTCATCACTTTCACTACCTATTAGGTACTCTGCCAAAATAAGTAAAAAAATGCAAAATAAAATTAAGCTCAAAATGTAGAGATTTCTTATAAACGTGAAACTTTTTCATTAATTTTAGAATCATATGGTGCCCTAGTCAATATATGTATATTTCCATATTTTGCCACATTTCAATACCACAAAAATAAAATGATCAAATTCGACCCCAAATTCACTCTTGAGCCACTCCTGCTATGTAAAATTACAATAACAAGCTCAAGGATTGAAGGATGATTTATATACCACAAATGATATATTTTTATGAAACTAACAATTCCCTAGAATTAGGTATTCCAGCTGCGGAATTAAACATCAGAAATTAGAGACAATTCTAATATAGAAACGTATAGTGAAATAAATTACTAATTTCGAAAAATAATAACAAAGCGAATCTAAAAATAGAACTTTTCGCCCTAGGGATCCATATCGTCATTCCTACACATGCAACCGCAGAGAACAAATCGTTTATTTTCCACAAAAAACACCAAGCAAATCGTGCTTCGTTGCAACGCGACGAAAAACCATACGCAAAACCTCGACGACTATTCCTAGCTCGAGATGAAATTTCATATTTGAAAAAAAAATTCAACTCAAAAACGCAATAAATTTTGAATTTTAATAATCCATTTCCTGCATCATAAATAGTGACACCGCTTTTTATCTATTTAAACGAAAAATTCCCCCAATTCCTTTCCCTGGTCCATTTTTCCTTGAATTTAATTTAAAAATATTCGCGTTTCAGTTTCAAAAGACAAACAAAATATCTAATTACCTACATCGCCCATTACAGTAAATCCTTCCACGACGTCGAAAATTCTGTAATTTCTCCGACACCGCTTAAAATTACCATACACGTTTAGATAATTAAACCAGGTAGGCTGAAACTACTCTCGTTTAAAAACATCACAACGGGGAACCATTATGCGAAAAATTTCAGTTTTGAAATCGCCCCCTCGCCAGATCATCGTTACGTATACACTTCGAATGAGGACACCACGGCATGATAAACCGTTACAAATGCGTCGTTTGCGAAATAAATCGCGTATGACGAAACCATACCCGTCAACCAATTAACTTTTAATTTCACGCGGCCAAATTACCGCGTCGCCATTTTCGCGCGACTCTGCGCCCCTAAATCACCCCGTATCTCGTTTTCGACGCGCCCGACAACTACGTATAAAAAGAACCCCATCGAAAAATACCTTTTGGGTGTATTTTCGTACCACGCTTTCTACGTGCGATCTTCTGGCGACTTGAAAAGCGCCGAAGCTTGTTTTTGTTTTTCACTCGTTCTAACTTCGTCGTCGACGTCGTCGTTGTCGTTATCCTACACAGTATTATTTCTTTCGTTCGCAACAACACGCACACAAGTCTAAGCAGCCGTTCTGTATTAATCGAAATTAAGCGTCCTTGATCGTTGGTACTTTTGTCGTATTTTCTTTCAATTGTATACTTATTATTTATGGGTGTTTTCGCGTCGCGACGTATTGTTTATAGGTACGCGTTGTTTTTTTCCTTAATTTCGCTCTCGTTTCAATTGCAATGTTTTTATGGCTAATTGAAAAAAAAACATAGAACACCTCTTTAAAAATTCCTTAATATTTATCGAGATAACGCCATACGATCTCGATGCAATTTTCAATTATTAGATGTCCTCCCTTCCCCTCGATTCCATTCATATTTACCTGCAAATGAAGCATCTCGTAGACGGCCAACGCGTAATTTATAAACAAATGATGACCCCGAATAATGGATAAATTTGGAAACAGCGTCGACAACGTTCTCAGCCCGTTTACACGATACAGTAACAAGTATCCCGTAATCTCTCGTAACTTCGGGAAGGATAAATTAGCGAAATGCGTTTCGTTGGTACGATCCATCAACACGATTTGCAGAAATCCCTCGATAACCCGGCAATCGGCCAATTGCTTGAATGACTCCACTGTATTTCTTATATCCAAACTGGTACATACTGAAACAAACAAAATCCCAATAAAAATCACTATGTCGACTTTCGATGAAAATGCGTATAAACAAAACCGCGAAATTTTTTTACCCAAGTTCAAATCGCATGCACTTGAAATGTTATCGCTACGATAAATAACGTAGAAAGCAATAAATATGTTTTATCTTGCATTTCACAAACGCAAATGTTTATAAATTTTATGTAAAGTGAAACGAGCCAACAAGAAAAGTTTCACGTATTCCCCCCTTCTCTTCATTTTGTAACCAAGCGTACAAATAAATTATATGACTTTATTATTTTATTATACCGGTATTCGTATACGATATTTCTTATATACTCATCAATATTACACCGAGTTGATACTCGACCAAGCCGAACGGGCGAGCAGCGGTGCAATAAAAAGTACCATCGTGCTTTTAAATTTGTACTCGATTAAAAAAAGCATCGAATTGACCAAAGGCGAATTTCCCGTAACGATCGCTAACACATTGTAAACTTCATGCAAAATCGCGCTACCGATACGGGCCACGACGTCAACGAGAACGTAACTACTTCGAGTAATCGTAAATATTTGCTAAATCACGCTGTTTCGCGTATTCTTCCCCCTTCCGGTACACGCTTTATGTCTTCGACGCCAAATTTACGCCGCTTCGAATAATTACCCCGAAAAATCTCTCCATTTTCATCGCTACGATCGTGTTGTTTCATCGGAATAATAATTTATTTGGAGAAAATGGTCAAACTTCACGAATCATCTTTACGTCGAGTTTGAATAACTCGATTTACAGGGGGAACTACCCCCTGTCACAGCCTTAGCGTTCGATGAAACTCGTGCGAAAAATTTTCACCTGCGTTTACTAAAATTCAAGGTCGAATTGAAATTTCCAATTTGCTATGGTAATTGATACTAAATTTGAAATTCGCAGAACCATCGTGAAGTGTGCACAAATTGAAGTATCTACCTTTTGGGACCATTTTTAATGAAAATGGCTTTGAAATCTTGCAATTGGAAGTTCAATACCCCAAAGTAGAAGACTGGATCGTGAAATTTTGTATATCTCAGTTTAGGGGTTTTTCAATTATAGAGAAAATTTTTCGTAGGTGACTCGTCGAACTGCCACGTGACTTACGTGGAGTAGCGACACGCGTCGGGCTTAAGAATCGCACATACTGTTTTCTTCATGTTTTCACTCGATAACTCAAAAACGAAGCGAGTTACGAAAAAAAATACAATGACGTAATTTGTAGGAAATTAAATTTGCCATTGATAATGTGCTTTGAGAATTTTGATAAGATCAACGATTTCTTAGATATTGGCAAAAAATCGTGTTTGGGAGTAAAATGCTGATTAAGTACAAGACGCACTACACTACCAAGTCGAAACCGATCAAAATGCAGTTTGCAGGATCAAGAAGAGATGAGTTGAACCTGTAGTTTACGTATTGAAAGTTTTTCTGTTCGAAGTCTTCTTACAGGGATTGATGTTACAATCATTACTTTTTATGGATTTTTCGAAAATAAATAGGGAATTAAAAAATCGAATAATGAATCTCAACAGCTACATCAGGCACCTTTTTTCCGTTTACCTTAAATTTTCAACACCTTGAAAAAATTAATTTTGGGAAGTCTATAAAATAGAAAAAATTCCTTCATGACGAAAAACGTATCTTTCCAAGGTTTACAAACATCAAAAAAATACACATATCAGAAAATTTCAAAAAAATTACAATTTTAGTGAAAAATTGACGTAAATTACCATATTCGTATTACTCTCTCACGACCACACCACGTTACCAAATTTTCGACACGAACTTCCACCATCGTCAAAACTTAAGTCGCTGAAAAGTTAATAAAAATCGATAAATTTTTCAAATACCATCAACACTGATGAAACTACGTAAAATGTTTTTTTTTCATCGACTTAAAATGCAAAAAATATTTATAAAACTCAACATTCACGTCGAGAAAAGTCGAAGCACAGGGAAACCTTCGAGACACCAAATTCCAAAAATTTCCAATACCAAAGAACCCTTAAAAATTCACGAATTCTTACTTTCGTAAAGCTTCGATAGAAACACCAAAATATCACTCTGGTAAAAAACACCGAAATCTCTTTTCGTCGATGGAATTCTCAAAGATTTCCCTTTCATCTTCGCCTCGTGTTTACTCGAGAAGACATTCACCAGTTCTCGACTCGTTTATGAATACACTTTAGCTTATTCATAATCTACATTACGTGCTTTCTAAATACTCTAGCAAAATGTAACACAGTATAGACTTCGCACGTCATAGTAAAAAGATGTAAATAACGAAAGAAATTTATGGCATTTATTTAATCATACGTAATTACAAACGGAGTATTTAAAACGCGTTGCATATTTGCATTATCGTGCGTAGAAGAAAAGAAGGCATATAACTCGAGGTGAAATAAATACGTTAATATTGCCAATAAAAATGAAAAAGAATTTCAGCACAATTTTGAAATAATTTACGTTGGGTTTTTACCGGTTCGTCGTTTTGAACTTAATCACCTAATTCTGATAACAAATTAAACAATTCGACGGAATCCACTCATACTCGGAATTCATCCCAAAATTTCACATTCCCCCTCGTCACCTTCCCACCTCCGGCCAACGTAGACGTACCCATCCACGTAGGAAAATCCGCCCGAAGTCTCTACGCGATATCTTCCGATATCGATGAATCATTACCCGATACCTATTGTGTCAAGGAACTCATCGTTGTAACCTTGAAAAATTCTCCTATTGGGCACCTCGTTAGCGTTTTAGATTAACAAGTAATTTCCTTCTTATTACATCTTAATTTACAGTTACCGATGGTAATAACGCCGTCGTCGCCTCTACAACGACGTCAGAATTCATAATCGATGTCGCCCAGATCCATAATCCAACCTCCAAACGGCAAACTCGTCGCATCCGAACGGTCGCCATCGCATCTAATACGATATTACACGCACGCATAAACTAGAGCAGCCATATTCAGCCATGCAAACCTCTACGAGTCATTACAAAGAGTGCAGCGAAATTACAACACGCTAATAATAAACTATAAACAAAAGTAATTGCATTCTTCAACAAATATGGCAACCTGATACTTATTTTTCGCATCGCGTTTGCTGTTTTTCTTCCAAGGAAAAAACAACAACTTCCGACTCCGTTATTTCGATGCGTTTCTTTGGCTCTTATGCAAATCATTTTTTCGCCATTTTTTCATCGCGTCTTCATTACGACGCCGATTCACGAATTACGATCGCGAAAACAATACCATCGTGATCAATTACCGCGTAATTACCATTTCCACATCTATGCCGACATCCAATTACCGCCAACTTTTCCAAACACCCAGTAACATCATTCCACGTAAACACATTAAACAAGACTAAGCAATAACGTAAAGTCGCGTATGGTAAATAACAAGTTGACCTTAAAAATTGCAATCACATATATCGCGTATCACACGCGCACACAGAACTAATAAGTGCACGTGCAACCAATACCACGCATCGCACGACGTACGGTAAATTACAAAATTTCGCTTCCTCGTTACCATTTACGCATCGCCAACGAAAACTCCAGATATACCATTAATACACCGTAAAACTACAAAAACTATTCTCCCAGCCTTCTACTCATACACATCAAAAGTCACCGTAATCGTGTAATCATTATCTTCATTTAATAAAACAAAAAAAAAAATAATAAAAAAGAAATAAAAATAAATCCACTCAACGCGACGTTTACGAGTAAATCGGTTCCTCAGTGGAAATTTCCACTAGACGTTTGTTCCTATCCCGCTTTATACCAGTTTCAGGTAAAAAAATACCAATTCTTAAACACATTTCCATAATCCAACGTAACCATACACAAAAGCTTAGCTCGTTATTCGATGGAATTTTCACTAATTACCAAAATTATTACCGCACAACCGAAAAAAATACATTGTTATGGTTTTGAACAACGAAAGAAAAAAATTAACCATTAGCGTAGTAATGCACCTAGCATTAGCGCAGTTTCCGCGTATGTACCATTTACTCAATGAGCCATTATCATCTGCGAATGTCACAGCAGTTATGATGCTCGTTCACAATACTAAATTACGATTTCAAGCCGCCAAACTCGTTATTTTTTTCACAAAATGAACAACCGTTTTGAGAAATTCTACAGGTTTAGATTTTTTTTACGTGTTTTTGTCTATCTTTTTCTTCATCTAGTCGTTAGTGTCTTCGTATATGTTCTACTTCGTTTCTAAAATGTCGCATATTGACGCACCCAAACGAGGAATTAGTCCGTGCAGCAGAATTTGCCAATTTCGACGATTCTTTGATTTTGCATAACAAGTCGAGATTTCATTAAAATGAAACTCACAGGATTTCCAGACACTATCCCGAAATATTTCCTTGAGCAATATTTATCAACATTAATCAATTTCAGCTACATTTGGCAATTTCGTGCAATTTTTAGCAATTTTAAACGAATTTCGATCGATCCTAAACTATTAAAACAATATTAACATTGTTAAAATAATTAAGAATCGATAAAAATTGGTTTAAAATTGATTACAATTACCATAAGTTGTCAAAATGTTGTTAAAATCATTCGATGCATTGTTCAACATTCCCTAAAAATTTTCAACCGTTAAAATGGTTTAAAATAGATCGAAATTTGATTAAAATTGCGCAAAATTGTTAAAATGTTATTAAAATTGTTCAATAATTGCTAATTCGTTTAAAATTTACTTAAACATGCACAAAATTGTGAAAATGCTGTTAAAATTGCTTAAAATCGTTCGTATTTACTCAAAGTAGCATGATAAATTGACCAAATGTTGTTAAAATAGTTTAAAATAGTTTAAAATCGATCAAAATTCGTTTAAAATTGCATAAAATCGAGTTAAACTGTCGAATTGTTGTTGAAATTGTACAGAAGTTATGCAGAACGATTAAATTAATGAAACTTTATTATCAAAATGTTTCTAAAATAGTTTAGAATTAATCAAAACTTGTATAAAATTGCTTAAAAATTCACAAAACTCAAATAGCCGTTAAAATTATTTAAAATTATTCAATATTCATTAAAAATTGGACAAAAACTGTTAAAACGTAGTCTAAAAAGTTTACAATCGGTCAAAATTTGTTCAATATTGCTTAAAATAGCATAAAACTGCCAAAAAGTGATTAAAATTGTTTAAAAATGTACAATTTTGCTCAAAATTACATAAAAACTGTTGAAACAGTTAATTTTAAGTTTTTGCAATTTTGAGCAAGTGTTGAACAATGTTAACAAGATTTTGACAATTTTGTGGAATTTTAAACAAATTTTCATCGATTTAGAACTGTTTTATCAAAATACTGACATTTCTAATGCAATTTTCAACAATTTTACATCGTTCCGGCAAACTTTGTGCAGTCCTAAGCAAACATATTAAGATAATAATAAATTTCTGAAACATATTTCTCATAAATGGTTCAATTTTTTAAAGGAAGAGGACGTGGGGTAAACAAAATTGATCTTTCGATAACCACCACCTTCACTACACTTTCACACCACAAATACAATCAATTTGAATCATCTCTTTAAACGTGCTTTTTTCCACATTATAAATTTTCCGCGAAAAAATCACCAACTTTAAAAATAAAAACTATTTTTGCTTTAGATTTTACAGAAAAATAAGGAAAATATCGCAAAATCAAACTTTAACGTGGCATTCTGTAGTTCTACAAAAATACAAAAATAACTGAGAAAGCACTCTTGGAAATTATTTCACCTTTCAGATCTTTTAATAAGATGAAAGTATTTTTCCGATTCCTTCGGAATTACGAAAAAATTAATATCATGACGAAAACATTTCATTTTATGTGTCGCAAAGTTCACGATATAAATTGAAAAGCGACATCATGGAAAGTTTGAATTTTTCAAACAACGGATCAGCTTTTGAAATAACTTTATAATCTGGTACAAAACAATGCCGCAGAAATCATCTTTCGCATTCAAGACAAACGTAAAAATGGAATTAAATTCACCATCCATCGAAAATATTCAAAAAATTACGCGATAAAAAAAATTCCCCGATTAATCTAACCAATGTTCCAAGACGTATGTTTTCATTGACCTAATAAATAATTACATCAGCTCGATGCTCGCACAATAAATACCACATTCGAGAGTCTACGAAATCGACGTTTTCATCAAAGGCCCAACATCGATTGGTTCACATGATGAAATTCAACGGCTCAAAAGCATCGAAACAAAGTTTTCCAACTATCGAACTTCGTACAATTCGCTTATCGCGTCTTCCATGCTATCTCGAAGCTTATTCTTATCGCATCGTCGACCAACTCCCAAATTGCATTTTCACATAACATCGCATTCTTTCGGTCGTATTACTCCTAAAACCTCAACAACCCTCGGATGCGTATACAAAATGTAATTTTTCCTCGAAACTGATAAGCCGTATCGCAGAATGCAATTTACCTATCCATGTGTAACACATGCCCTTTGGTTGACAATTGAAAATAGATAGCTCAGCGTTATTTCCTGAGAAGCTATAAAATTAATTCAATTGTATTTACGCACACGTACGTCTACGTATGTATACGAAATTAACATAGCCGTTACATTATCGCGTTCCTTTTATAATTACACATGAGGGTTCTATATACGACGTACGATGCATTTAACATGTAACCCGAAAGTACACCTATATATACACCTTCGTATACCATCGATAAAAGCTTTCGAAAGGATATCACGTACGCTTTTCCACGGCCAACGAATTCTTCACATTATGTCAAGATTTCACCGTTCACCGAATTAAAAGTTTAACAACAAGTTCACCAATAAATATCCCAAGTACTTCGGTCAATTTGGCATTTGAGCTGACAAAAATAAAGGGAAAAGATGAAGGTTAGTAAACTTGGAATTTAATGCCCATTACAACAAATTTCATCATATGAGAATCGAAATTATGTAACAATAGCTCACTTTAAAGTCGAAGTTCACCGAAATTTCCAAAAAATGGATTCCTGAGAAGTTATGGGTCATTCCACGTTAAATGAGCACAAATTTATATGATGTGTGGGTCGTCAATTTTTTCTCACCAGTAATTCCGGTATTTTTATACCAAATGATGTACAACTTGAGTGGTAGGTGAAGGTATCCAAAGTAAATGCAATGAAATTTTTTTCAGAATTTTTGTCCAATTTCACTTCACAATAAACGATACAGGAAGCTTGAAAATAAATTTTTCGGGGGGCGAAATTGAGCAAAAAAATCCAAAGAAATTTTACACGAGTTTAAAATAAATGAAATAATCTTTTCAAGATTTTTTGTTCAATTTCAATCAATTTAAGACGATAGTGGGGTGAAGTTGAACAAACAATTCAAAGAGATTATGTACGAATTCAAAATGAATAAAATTTTTCAAGATTCTTTTGTCCAATTTTACCCCATTTAAGATGATGTAGTTTGAAAATGATTTTTTTCCCAGAGTAAAATTGAACAACAAATCCAAAGAGATTTCAAAATAGAAATAAAAATATTTTTTTCAATTTTTTTGTTCAATTTCACCTCATTAAAACGATGGAAAAAGCTTGAAAGTGGATTTTATGGGGTAAAGCTGGACAAAAAAAATCCAAAAAGATATTTTACGTGGATTTAAAATGAACGAAATAATTTTTTCTGATTTATTATCCAATTTTACCCCCCCCCCCCATTTAAAACCATAAAAAAGCTTGAAAATGTATTTTTACCGCGGTGAATTTGTACAAAAAAATCCAAAAAGATTTTATACCAGTTCAAAATAAATGAAATAATTTTCTTGGGTTTTTTGTCCGATTTCATCCCATTTAAAACGATAAACCGAGCTTGAAAATAGATTTTCCTCGGGATAAAATTGAACAGAAAACTGTAAAAAAAATTACCCTAATTTAAAATAAATATGACAAATTTTTCAGATTTTTGTTCAATTTCATCCCATCAAAAGCGATATAGAAACCGTGAAAAGCAATTTTCCGGGTGTAAAATTCAACAAAAAAAATGAAAAAAGTATTTGAACAAATCCTAATTAAATAAACCGAATTTTTTAGTTTTTTATCCAATTTCACTCCGCACAAAACGATATTAAAAGCTTGAAAATTGACTACGTTTGGGGGTAAAATTGGACGAAAAATCTGAAAAAATTCGACAACTGCACATCCCACATAATACCACGACATCTATCACCCTCGTCGAACACATCTCCAATACACTCATCTCACTCTCGACGTGCATCGCCCAAAACTCGCAAATTTGCAGGTGATTTTTTCAACATTTCCTAGAATTTGCTCAGGTAGCGGACACGAAAAAGCCTCCGCACACCTCACCGCGCAAACAACATTTCAAATAAGTAGAGCGTAAATCTATCGCCTCCAGCCGAAATCCAATTCGAATTGTTTTTGACGTTGCGGTAATACGAAAGAAGATGAAACGCGCAGAGAGAGATGGTGAATCATCTCAGAAACGCCGATGCGCCTATTGCTTTACATATCGATAAGCCCCCCTCCCCACTGTATCCTCATCGTTTATTCGCTAAATCTTCCTAAAAAGCAGCGTACCACTTTAAAATGCATTCTTACCAATGTTTCGCGCTGCTCTTGTGCTCTTCATTCGCATTCCACGTATCCCGCAGAAAGTATTTTCGCCCCTTTGGACGTATAGGACACTAAACAAAAGATTATACTACGTCGATGGGCTATTGTTAACTTTTCCATTAATCTTGGACGTCGAATGTGGATTTTTTTAGGCGCGTTTTCGCCATCGCCTTCGAATACGCTCGAATGTTCTATTATTTTCGTTCATTGGTTGAATCTTTGGAACCGATTTTTTTTGCGGTATTTTGAGATTCTTTTTATGATATTTTCCATATAGTTTTTCTACCTCTGAAATACTAGTATGTATCTCATTTGAGTAGTAATTATCACAACAATATATTCCGTTTTGGGTAAACGACCTCTTTGTTCTGGCTAACTACAAGGTGTATTTTTTTCACCTCTCTCTTCTCATCGTATATGTACACATAAGCTAATTAGGCTATGATTTGAAGGTATGATTTTTTTCCCTTCAAAAAATTACACATATCATGTGCGCTTTATTACGAATCCATTATACGGAATCATTCCACATGGTGCGTTTTTAATTGAAGGAAAACTCCGCATGATAAACAAGTTGTCTGCGCGTCAACTAATTACTACGACGCTCTTTTTCATCATCTGATAAATGACGGTTGTTAACTAATGTTTATTGTTGTTGTTATGGCGTGCGCCTTATTGATTACGGCGTATACGTCGTCTTCCCCAAATACCACGCCAGGCGGCTCGACCATTCGCGAAATTAGAAAATTCTCATTTTCCTCATAAAAAACCCAACAAATAAGGTCATTTTTTTCGTAAGAGGAGCAAAATTAAACGTCAGTTTTTCCAGTAATTTAGTGTATGTTAAATACAGAACGAACAAGGAGGGGGGGAGAGATTGAGATAAAAAATAAAGAAATATGTGGTTTCACTACCAATAATGACACTTTTCATAAAAAAATAAAGCAGAGTTGTCCTTTCAAGACATTTTATCCATCTATTTTTATTTAATGGAGGTAGAAATGTAACAATTTTCCAACGATTTTGTAACTATTTCGACTTCAAAATTGAGTTCTTCAAAGTGAAGATATTTTCCGAGGAATATTTTCATCAAAGGTCACATTCCACGCTCGAAATTTAATTTGCTTTTTTTCTGACCAGGGAAATTGTATATAAGAATTCGTTCCACTCAAGCAAACACGAAAATTAATATCTCGAGACGCCTCCTCAAAGAAGTAGTCATTTTTAGAGGGAAATGAAATTTTAGATTTTATGATCTTTTTCGAAAAGTTCACAATTACGTATTTCAATTTAAAAATTTAAAAATTAACGCCACTCAAAATATACAAAATTCGCAAAAAAAGCTAATCAGAAAACATCTGTTTCCGTTCAAAAATTTCACCATCAATTTCTTCCAATTAAAACGAATTGAAATTCATCCATAAAAAAAAATAAAAATTCACTACTTTTTCACTACACAAGTTTCTATCAATTTTGTGAAAAAATCAAAAATTTGTTGGCTTCCGCAGTCCAAGACAACCGGATCTTCTCAAGTTTTCTGGTGTTTTAGGAAGTGGCAACACTGGTATGAATGAATCAACCAATATTTTGAAGTACTAATGCACTCGATAAATATAAAATCGATTACACTTTTGCATATATACTCGTATGTTCAAAATCTCAAAAAAATGAATTCAAGCAATTTTCAACTAAAACAGCATCACCAAAATGCAGCTTCCTGTTCAAGTGTACAACAAGGAAGAGCACTTTACATTAAATTTCTCTGTTCTTTCAGGTAAGGAGTGGTGGAGAGGGAGGAGAGCTGGATCAAATAAAATCAGTAGTCACAATTATTTACGATATTTTATCAAAACAAATCATAATTTCATTTTAAAATCTGAACTCTCATTGCGTACTAACATCCTTTTTCGTCCTTTTCTAGGTCATACCCCTGACCACAATTGGTATTCACAGCAATCCATAAATTTTTCATATTCTCAAGGAGTATAGCTTCAAAAGCACCTCGACCAGCATCACACCTTGACATTTCAATTTTTTCGGAGCCAGGTGAATCACCATAATGGACGAGAAATTCGAAGAAAAGGACCGACGCGGCGCTAAATATTTTCAACGCCTTCGCAAAAATGACTCAAAAAAACCTTTCCGAGAATAGAAAGAACATTCGATACTTCCTCAAACACATCACAGATGCTCCACAGATCCACACCCATACTCGATAAAAATTGATAAAAAATAGAAACCCACTCCGTCCATCAAGAACCTCGGTACCACGCACCAAATTACAAAATAATTTCGTAATTTCGAAAATTAATTAATTTTTAATCCTTGCCGCGGAGAAAGTCGCATCTCGTAGATTTTCGACTCGTTACGCCCATCGTCGTAATAATCATAACAATTAAATGACCGCGCCGAAAACTAATATTTTTTAATATCCTTGAACGCGCTGTAGAATTTACGAAAAAAACACACCAATGCGTTTGTCTGCGCGCCGGCGGAGACTAGTTAATCGATAAATATATCCACACGACTCACCTCCGCCGCCCGTCAACTTTGTATCTTAAATTAGTCGCTTTCTACATAGTCGAAGGAAAAAATTCTCTTAATCTTGTTCACGCCGAGATGCACCGTGGGACATAGTACACGGAGTACATAATCTCACAATGCTTATTACATCGATCGTTTTCTTTTCTCAACACCCGGTCAAATACTGGTATGTTGCAGTTCGTTGCATGTTTTTTTATACTTTTTTCCAAGTTAAAAAACCTGGCAACATTGATACGAGTACAAGAATCTACCTATATTCTTTTACCATTTCTCGGGCATAGCTCTTTGCCTACATTTATCTGCAACTGGAATGCTCGGTATTCGATACCTGAGCGGAATTTGCTCATCTTTAGTCACATGAACCACACATAGCATGCACACACACGCACACCATATTCCTGATTTATGCGTTCTACCTTAAATACCCCGCGTTTATTTTTTTTTTCAACGTATATTTCATCGAATTCGTATCAATAAGGATTTCGCCATCGCTACTGATATTCCGATTCCTTTATATTTCTTTTTCCTCACGTTCGCATGAGCCGCGCGTCATTTTCCAGCACGTATTTCGCGGAATTACACGCTTAAAATACGTGCACGCCCTCCTTTGAATTGGCGGAATTTCAACTCGACTGTAGACGCATCTAGATCGCATGATAATGCGATTTTTCAACCTTCTTAACGCCACCGACCACTGAAGCTACCACTATATACCGACGTTATCGCACATTTTGTCGACTGGTTGGTCGAACGCTATGAAGTCATCGCGATGACGACGATGCTACGTCAACACCGTGTTTTTGTCGTTTCATCCATCGAGTTGTTTACCGAGACGAGAAAAATCATGTTTTTTTGCCCTTTTAAGGTATTAAAAACAGTTTTGTACAGAAAAATTCAAAATGCAGAAAAAAGGGTTATTTTCATGAGTTAAACAAAATCGTACTTAAAGAAAATAAATTAATTAAATAATTACGAAGAAAAATTTTATATTTTGTTGATTGAGTAACGAAAAGAAAAAAAATACTCCAAGCTCTACAGTGTTTCATGTTTTTTTGTATTTTTTGCTAAGTAAGTGAACCGGATGACGATGAGTTTTCCTTCAAAACGATATTTTGATGAAAAAGAACGAAGTACGTAATACTTATTCGGAATTTATGCAAAATTACAAATAATAATTAATAAAATAAAAATAAATTGTGATTTTTCGTATTTTTTAGAAAGTTTTTCCCCAAAGGCTTCAATACGTTGGAAAATTGTCCCAAAAAAATTCAGTTACAAAATGTAAAAAGAAACAATTCTTTTCATGTAAATTATTTTTGAAAAATAATAATTAATAAAATAAAAAAAAAGTGTTTTTTTTTGAATTTTTAAACAATTTTTTTCTTTAACCTCCCTTTCTCTGTCTTAATACTATCCCGAAACTGAAAAACAAATTTAGTTGAAAATATAAGAAAAACATTTGTGAATTATTTTCGAAAAAAACACAAATTTTAAAGAAGTACCACATATAGATGAAAAACGCGAATTAATTTCATGTAAAAAGCAATTTCATAATTAATTCGTAATTTAAAACTTATACCGAAACCGAACAAGTTTATCTAGGGCGCGTTTTCTGGAAGGTCTTGGTTTTTTGAATATTCAACCATTATGATTAAAATTACCATAACTCTTTAACCATAATAGTCATCCAATTAAGAAATTGTTCGAATGAAAGAGAGGTACTCAAAAGCATCAACAACCTTTACTTGAATTATTTCTCAATTCCGATTCTTCCCTTCGGTGGAAATTTTCAATTTCGGTTTTCGAGACGCCCTTAATTTTAATATTTTAATTTACCAATGATAGAAGAAGAAAAAGCTTTCAAAATTAAAGGAGAAGTTTAGGTAAAATTTGACGCGATGTGATGTTTATCGAAAACCAGCTTAAAAATTTCACTAGTTCACCATTTCTGTCCAATTTACAAAATTACCTTATTTTGGGATCTTTTATCAAGATTAGAAGATGGACAGAGGAGGAAATATATAAAATATAAAGTTGTAAAAAATCAAGTAACAGTTATTTTTTCTATATTTAAAAATTTTAATTAAAAATCATTTTATGAAAAAATTCGATTAAATAATAATTTAAAATGGAACAACTAAAAATAAAAAAATAGAGAAAAATAGAGAAAAATGTCCAAAAATAAAATGTAAATATTTTCTTAATTTTTTCAAACTTTTGAATTGAAAATGTGAAAAAAGTATCAGGTGCAAGAAGATTAAGTTTATGCAAACGATTGTCCAACTTTTCGAGAAAATTAAAAATACAAAAATGTTTGGGAATTGAGTAAAGCAAATCGAATCCAATTTCAGATTCGGTTATTTGTATTTGTTCACATTTTCGAAACATTTAGGAAACTTCATTCAAGAGGCATGATAACGAGATAGCTGCCCACTCCTCTACATGACATGGAATTTTAATACAACACCGCCACAACGATCTTCAGGACAATTTTCCATTATAGGAGGTACTCTCAAGTAATTTTCATTTATTTCCGTAGTTTCCATCTATTTCGTCCAGATAACCGCTCCTGGACGCAGACAGAACGACGAAAATCAATCTCACAATTACTAAAAACTTAATACCCCTTAACGCCGATCCACCTGTTTCCGAAGGGAACCGTAATTATGCTACATCTAAAAAAAAAGTAAAAATAAAAAACTACACGATAACTCACTTTCTTTACTACTTCCGCTGCTGATGGCGCTACTCCCTCCGTTGATCGCCGTCGCCACTCGGAAATCCGACGTACCAGCGTAGACCGACGGTAACGACGTGTAATGCAGGTAAATGAACACCACCAAGAACCACAACACCGGTCTCAGATTATATCCGTAAATCGGCTGATTGGCGTTTTTGCATTGATAATCGCGAGGCTGCTGCGTTCCCGAATGCAGCAACCTCGAGCTTAGAAAAAAATAGTATTCGGCCAAATTCAGCAGATTTTCGTTTTTGGACTTCTCCTTTGGCCATCTTTTTCTTCCTTTGCGTCGTAAAATACTGCTGCAATAATTCCAATGCCCGTTATCTGTTACCATTTTATCATACATGTTCCCATCAGCGATACCCAATCTAAAAAAAAAAAATTTGAAAAAATTAGCGTATTGTAAAAAATACTCCAGAGCATTAGTCCGATGAACTGTTTCACAAAACGCGCTTAAATCGAGTAAAATCAATACTGTAAGAATTAATGTAGAAAAAATCGATAAAAAATGCATTTTTAAAGAAAATTGATAACGAGAACGGAAATAACGATGATGCTTTATTTCCTACAACCGATTCGTCTCATATCAGATTCTCTCGAGGAAATCATCCATAAATACATTGTTGAAAAGAGAAAAAAATTCTGAAAATTCGAGATTTATAAAAAATTGAGTTTCTGGCTTAATCTTGAAGTAATATGAATGAAAAGTTACAAAACATTGAAAAAATTTAAAAATCAGTGAGAAGAAAATGAACTTTACAACCGTCAAAATGTTCAAAATGTAATTGTATTTATAAAAAAAATAGAAAATTCAATTTTTTTTCTGAAGTTCTCTCGTTTTCGAGAAAAAATTCAAAAACTACAATTTTTCCACATTACAGTTTCAAGTATCCTGTTTTCAAGCGTTTCGTCACAACGCCACCAAATGTCAGCCACTTTGAATTTCGTTGCCAGTGCAAAACGAACACTTGGAATTTTTTCGTATTATCCAAACACCGGAAACAGAAATCTAAACCTTATTTTGTCGATTGGACGTAAAACCTGACAGAACTAAAAACTGAAGAGTACCTTCGAAGAAATAAGAACCACATTCATCAATTCGTAAAAATCATAAATTTGACGATTTACACAATGATTACTTGTTTTTCCAATATTAATTTTTCGCTGTTGTATAAAAAGCCTCGAGACCTAAATAGATAATGGCTCCGTTTTACGGTCGCGTATCGTATAATATGTAAAATAGGTTTATTTCTTTTTAACTGCTTTGTTTTTCTCTGGCACGCTACTCGTTGAAAGCGTTATGATTGGATAATTTGCTGTTACCTAGCAGTATTTCCTTTATAGAAGGGTTATTTTATCTCTTTTGATAAAGACACCGTATACACGATCTATACATATACATGCGAACAACAATAATAATCGTAATCATCTTAATAATAAATAAGCCGCCGCGTCGTGTACCGTTTCGTTTTATCATATTCGCCACGTAACGGTGTGCGGTATTTAGTTTTAACGATAAGTCTCTCTTATACATTGTACGAGCATATTGCGCTATCTTAATCGTCTAACTAAACGTCGCCAAAAACTCGATTTTAATCGCAAAACAACGAATTTCTCACCTCATCGTGAACACTCTTCGTCTATCCAGCGAACAAAGCATCTCAACACCGTAATATATTCCCAAACTGACGATGGAAAATATAACGCGCAACTCCCAAAAGTACAATACGTAATCCGTCCAACCACGCTGCATCAACAACCTCCTCCGATACTCGAAAACATACGAAAAATCCAATATCTACTCGTGGAAATCCAAACATTCTTACAAAACCGTTCAATTTAATCGTTTACCCATTTTCAAAGCACCGTTTATGCACTTCTGTAATTCTACGACGTTTACGCTGCAAATAGGTATTAAAGAAACACCAACGATAAACTCAAACTTCGATGAAATCTCCTCCAAATCACGTATTTAATGTAATTTTAATCCATCAAACAAAAGCGTTAGAATTACAGTACATCGAAAACACTTTTTCTACATAAACTTCAAAGTTCAATATTTAAAGTAAAAATAAATTAACGTATTACGAAATCGATGGTTTTTCCGAAATCTCGACGATGCAAAAATATTAGTTATTTCTGAGCATGGCTCCGGCGACCTTTACTTCCGCCCTGACTTAGTCACACTGATGGATGTTGATTATCAATTCAAGGTAAATTTCGAATTACGACGAAAAAAAATAAAGATTTTAATGAAATGTTTTTGCGTTAGTTGAAATGGTCAGTAGTAGTATTCATCAGAATATACACGCAACCCCCCACCCCACCCCATGTTTTGGCTTTTTTTTTCAAGTATAAAATATGGTCAGAAAAATTGAATTAAAAAAGAAAAATTAAAAAAAAATCGACATTTTGTACACAGACATTACATCAGCTGATCAGCAACCAAGCTCATTTTCTTATCAAAACCATTAAAATGGCAACACTGTACAAATTGAGCTAAAATTTAGCGCAAAGTTATCGTGCTATTCACGTAACTCATACCAACTTTCTAATTTTTTTACCACAACCACAACTCCTCAAATCATCGAAGTCAAATTACAGATTAAAAAAACATCTCTTTTTACATAATCAAATTTGAACAAACCAAATTAATTATTAAAAATAACGCGTAACAATATGTTTCATAGAAAAAAAATATAAATTATGACGTCATATATTCCGACAGTGCTGCCGATACACAGAAAATTACCGCAAATTTATCAAAAAAGGAAGAATTTTCGTGTAATTTTTTCAAAAATACTTCACGTCTTCGAGTTTTTTGCGCTATTTCCTGACAAAATTCACTACTTTTACTACCTGTTAGATACTTAGTAAAAGTCGACCAGAGGGGAGAGGGAGGAATGTAAATAGGATTATGATTTTTTGAAGGAAGCTTTTTCACAAACTAATTAAAAACCGCAAATTTTACGTGATTATTCGCATCTGGGAATTTTTTTGAGTAAACCAACACTACCAGAGAGAAATTCTGCACCTTGAATTTCTGCAAATTCTCTGCGAATTTCGCATGCAAAATGTGACAAATGAGTTTTACAATAATCACCATTCAAATCTTAAAACTATATTCAAATCTCCTGATTTCATCGAATCAGACGTCATTCACCCAATACACGTTATTTTATAGTTAAAGGTCGACAATCGACATGGGCAAGTTTTCAAAGAAACCTAAGATCTTCATAGAAAACGTTTATACTGCTGAGGAAAAAAATTACAAAAAATTCCAAAACAAATAGAATTGAAATGATTGAAAACGAAAATGTGTAAAGAAATCACACAAAAACGTAATGCGAGAACTACTAAGATAGAATCTCGCTTTACCCGGAAATGTGGTCGAAATCAAAAAATCAGTGTATTTTTCAACCCATAATTTAATGTGACATTAAAAATTGCCGAATAATTTACACGTATTTATTTTTTTTCAACTTGAAAAATTATACTTTAATTGGAATAAATCGAAACACCCAGAAACACTCACTGATTGATTACACTTCAGATAGTTCAATTGAATCGAATCGCAACAATGTTTCATCGAACGATTTTCTAATGAAGAGGAATCGAGCTTCGAGTACCTTATCAATTATTTCATATACCGCCAATTGACGTATTCTCTCCACCCCTCTGCGAAGCTTATGCAATTATCGATAATTAATTTCAAAATCATAGAAACCACCGTCGAAGCTCCGCTCAATCGATTACGTAATTTCACTTCTCAACATTTACACGTCGTTAGTGAACTTTCGGCTTTTAAAATCCACTTTCATACGTTCCACGCATTTCGAAGATTTCGAAAAAGCACGCAAAACATGCACGTGTCAGTCATGGTCACATCATCTATCAACCAGTTACACGATTGGATCAAAGGCTACCAACGGCGCAGAATCGGCGCCATAATCCAATAATCGCTCTCGCGGCGTCGTTTCGTTCGCACCTCTCTCGCCAAATTCGCTCATGCTGCATATAAAGTTGCACGTATCCACATACCACGCGTAGCCCTCCGCGTATCAACAATTTGTTTATTTATCCACACCGCGGCCGTCCGCGCCGCCGATAAATTTCAAACCCGTGAAAAAGTAATGCGTATACTTCGATCATCGGCTCAAGGTTCTCTCCCATCCTCGGCTCAACGTCGCCGCGCACGCGCACCAGCACATGGTCGCTTCCATATTGAGTACATATTACAACCGCGTATACGCATTAATCAATTACGCGATAGGCGGATTATTAATAAACCGCGTCTTTCGTAGTACCCTTCCTCTTGCCATCGGAAAAAACAACAAACAACCCATCCTTATATCAACAAAATTAAGAGTAACCTCTTTTGACAGCTGCCACAATCTATACGATATAAGCATGAAAGTCATGCACTTCGCACCTATACGTTATATTACCATCATTAAGGCGAAAAATTTTAACGACCGAACTACACGCATATCCGCTTGTACCGAGAGCAATTACATCGCGGGTGGTCCTCTCTCGATGTAGTACGACATTTATCCAAAATTACCACGACTTTGTTTCGGAAACTCGGGCTAACACGATGGAAAAAATTTCCCTCTTAATTACCGCCGCTTTACGACGTAGTTTAATTAAGCCTCCAAACAAATAGCTTACGCGTGTTCGACATGTTTTATTATTAAATTCGCTCGCCCCACAATGGTCCGCACCAAAATTGCGTGCCGGTGCGGAAACACCTCTCGTAACCCCGCCGAGCGGAATCTGCAACGTTGCAACTGCAATATCCGTCTACTTGAGCTTTCTACGCGTATTTTAAACGCCCAACTCGCGATCTTCTCCTTTCTCTTGCGACCGCGACTACACACGGTGTATCATTTCGAAAACAACTCTGACGTAACGTACGGCTAACCTTCGCGCCATATCGATTTTAATAAAGCGTCCAGCCTTACGGGATGACACGTGTTGTCGAATAATTCAAACCTTTTTCGTTATTTTCGCCATCCACAAGGCGTCGTGGGATTATCCGCCACGAGTCGAGTCGCGAATCGAGAAACAAACAAAATCCTCGTTAGCCAAAATAACCCTCGAAATAACTCCAACCTGATTCCAAAAAAAATGCGATAGTTACCGAGAGACATTAATCTCGATCACATACCTCCCAAATGAAATTCCTTTCCAAAAAATCACAAATTTTCATCAAAAATGGTAACGAAAACAATATTGGAAAAATCGAAAAAAAATATGCGAGCATTTTTGTTCGTATCGTCGCAAAAATTCCTTCACCTGGAAATTCCCAAACATGAAATATTCCGCTTTAGCATTCAACGCGATCTAAAACTTCAAAATACTCGGAAAACTCCAAGTTTCGTCTATTTTACACGAAAACGAGACATTTACGGAACATTAATCGAATTACCGAAGAGAAAAGCGGTCACCGTGGAATCTTCAAATTTACAAAAAAAAGGGGTCGGTTATGCCAGATGTGAAACAATTCAAGTAAAATCGTGAATTCCCGTTGATTTCTTTTCACCCTATATTCGTTTCTTCTTTTACGACCGCAACTGCTTCGTTCACCTGTAGAATAACTTCGACGAATCGACTTCCATGTCAAGATGTTCGTTGATATACTCTTGGTATTAATTTTTAACGGTCGCATACTTCGTATGAACATAAACAAATTTAATAAATTAAAAAATTTAATTAAATTACGTAATTGAAAAAAGTAAAAATCCACTTACACATGCTTTTCCGCAGAACACGTGAAGATTTTCAAAAAAAAATATCTTTTCTCATAATTTATTTGGAAAGTACAAGAGAGAATATACAGCGTAATTTAACCCCCTCCCCACCGATCTTTTCCAGTTTTACAGAAACGTGAAAATAAAGTGATTTTTCTTCTACGAAAATAGTTTCGGGCTTTGAAAAAAACAAAAATATGACCCCAACTCAAATTTTGTACGAAAGAAATCATATTTTTAATAATTAACGGAACCGTAAAATCAAAAAGTTATTTCGAATAAAGAAAAAAAAAGATAAAATAATAAAAAAAAATTCAAAATCACAAAAATTACCTAAATGAGGTTCGATTTAATGAAAATGCGGGGCACATCGAGAGTATTTTCTAACTAGTTTTTTTTTTTTCATAACTAATTCAAAAAATCATTTTCTAGATGGTCATTTGGAATTTTTCGGAAATTTGGATAATTCAGCTGAGACGGTTGAAAATAAGCAAGAACCATGTTTTCGGTAGGTCAATTTTATACGGACGGTTTCTGGAGCATTTTGAAAATTCTGGAGAAACTGGAAATCGCGCTAGAGGCTCTAATGATAAATTCGAATTTCGGAGGTTCGAATTAGGGGGGAAACACATGTAACGCAATTTTCAACCATTCCTCAAAATTAATTAGATTTTTTCAAATATTTCGTATTTTTAATTTTTCAATGTAAATTTCGATATTTTTGGTTTTTGAAAATTCGCCAAAAATCGAAAAATGAACATAGACAACCGACATTCTGGTTATCGATTTTTTCAACGTACTCTTCTTCAAATTCGAGCCAGCCACCAGAAGTTCCCTTGTTATGGACGCCCGTTTCTTTGAGCTAACGCAGTGGTGACACGTAAACGTACATCTCCCGCTAATACGCAGCGGCCGGTATCAACTTGACGGGCATATTTTCGCGATTTTTAAATATTTCTATACGCGAAAACTATCGATTTTTTCGGTACATTAGATACGAAGTTTTTCCTCTTTTCAACCTCTTGAACACATTAAAAATATTTTAACGCCTCAGAAAAAGATTATCTCTCGATTTAGCCCAAAAATTACTCCTGAAAGTGGTTTCCAGAGGATTTTAGTATGTGCTCAAATTTCAAAAATTCTGATTTTCGGTTTATAGACGCGTATTAATTTTTTTAAAAGATTAAAAAAAAACAGTAATTTTGAAAAACACGATGAATTAAAAAGGACAAATTTTATTCATAAAAATTGCAACATTTCAGTGATTTAGTTGTTTTTTTCAATAGAAGTTTTCAATTACGACTTCAAAATCAAAAATTAAACAAATTTTGAGAAGAATTTTCAATTTTTAATTTTTACTTGTAAATTAAGAAAAACAAAATTTTGCTTTTATCGCAACAAAAATATGTGAATTCATTTTTCATTGCAATGACACATGACAGTGATACCTAAACAAGCTGAAAAACTCTACTTATACGCATTTTCTCCCCCTTCCCTCTAATTAATTAATAAAATAAAAAATCGAAAAAAAATTGTTCACTTAAATCTTCAAAAATACAGAACTTCGTAAAGAAAGCATAAATCCACACTCCTCTTCATCAGGCGACTAAAAAAAGCCCTCATTGAGTAAACACTAAACCACGGAGTCCATTACCTCGGCGAACCTACTAATTTGTTATTTTTCCACGATGTGTTTTTCTCGGAACACAAACCTCCTTTATGTCTTCCGATACCACGCTAAACAGCCCTTATCAAAATTCCGTCTAATTTATCACCACTCGTAAACCACATTCCACGTGAAATTCCTCGATATATGTCCTCGAAAAATCTCAAATAAACGACAAACAATTAATGCATATATCACTTTCAAATAACAATTTATACGAGACCATTGAACACATTACTGCACGCGCTGTTTCAGCTTGGTGGGGAAGAAAAATAAAGAACGAAAAAAAAACCAAACGCGACGAAAATAAAAGAAAGTAATAAACGATTATTGGTTTTTGAGTTTCGCGTCTAATTAGTAAATTTTTTCCGACGACCTTGAATTCTGAAAATTTTCGACTAACATTTTCAACGTAACTATCAATCACCGAACATTATCCGTATTAACGTGTGCGAATGTATATTTTTATATTGTATTCCACACATAGGAAACCCTAACAATGCACGTTGCTCGACCACGATGTCATAAATATTCGCGAAAACTAGACGGAAATAAACGGCATTAATATTACGTGAAACAACATTAGACGGACGATGAATAGCGAAAACTTTACACGTGTACAATGTATAATTTTTAATATTCTATATTCCCTCCCCTCATCTTTTCGCCACCGAGCAAAATGCGCTTCTTATTCTTGCATCTTTGAAACTTCGACGCATTTCTTTCCCACATAATTTCCCGTTTTACACTGCACGAATCAACACGACGATCTTCGTTTCGCTTCGCGTACGAAATTCGCGCTTCTTCCGCCCCTCCTGCCCCCACGTCCCAAACACACGTTACTTTTTGGCAATCGTACTCCGAACCAACGACGAAATTGGCGTAAAGACCGCGAAACGCGAAAAATCACTACGATGCAAATTCGCATCGCAACACCGCGCGCCGAAAACATGTTGGCAAAGTATTTATTTATCGTTATCAAAATTGAAATTTAATTACCCATTAATTACATTTTCCGAAACGTGAAACAAAAGAAACTCCGTTGGACATATTTCTCTCGGTTTCATGACATCTTCGAATGCGCCGTCCCCTGCTCCCGATTTCCAACCAAATTAAAACAGGGGAACAGAAAGGAAATCCATTCGGCGACAAAGCTTCCGCTATGGTGCAAATGCTGGCGTAAGTTTCATTTCAAAACACAGATGTTTCATTTGATAAGGCGCCCTTTTTTTTTCGAGTATTTTTTCCAATTCTTTGAGCCCTTTTTCCAATACTTCCATCAGTTCGTACCGATATCGTAATTATTTCAAGCACCGTCGTCGACGTGTAGATAAAAGCTCCAGCAAATTATTGACGCACGTATAAATCATTTCGTACGTCGAATGATAACACCTCTAACAAATTATCTCGAAGAAATATAAAAATTACTCGAACCTTTATCAACGCCCAATTTCAAATGAAAAAATTCGTAATCGCATTTTTATATGTACATTAACATCAACGAAAAACGCTTTTATTTTCAGTGAATTTAAATAATTCGAGAAAGAGCATCTCCGAGGTTCTCCGAAGTCGAATAAGAAATGTTACACGTATATGTGACACCTCAAACACTCTATCGTCCCGGATATAAAAACCCTGAATATTTTACACGTAGTATTTATTTATTTTTCCATTTGAAATCCAGTGAATCGATTCGCCTTTTAAATTTCCACGCTCGATTTTTTACGGTTTTCTCCAACGAGTTCCAAAATAGCGAAAGTACCAGCGAAATTCGACGTCTGCATTTTAATAAGCGAGAAACCTATTTCGAGAAGGTGCCGAAATCGTTTTGAAAATACTAAAAAACAAAAACAGCACTCTGGACGAATATGAAAACCAAAATAACAAATAATGTTGGTAAAAAAACAACGGGGAGAAAATTCAACCAACAAATGTTAAATTAGAGAAAAAAAGAATGGAGATCTCGTTTGTAAATATTTTGAAAAATTATTTTTAATTGTGACAGTTACATAATCCTTGACAAAAACGTACAAAATCGTCGACACGATCACGTCACAACGTTAAATCATAGTTCAAAAAATTTCGAGCCGCGTTTTTTAAATTTCTCGATAATATTTTCGATTAAAAAATTACTCGAAATTTTTTTTACCGAATTAACTTCCTGCTAATCAATTTGGCATACATAATTTCAAGGGGGAAAAAACCAACGACCCAATTTGTACCTTTTTTCGAACGACTTTGTAAAATTACATCGAATAATAACACTCAGAATGACCTACGAAGGTCGAAAAGTGCATACGAAATGCGGATTTAAAAATAGACATATGCAGATAAATTTTACTCCGTTGTGAACAATGTACTCGTAGTCGGTGAAATTTCACATTAAAAAAGTTCTCCATTGTTTCAACGATTTTTGATATTTTTTACCGAATAGCACGAACTTCTTATAAGGTCAAAGAAATTAAGATATTTAAAAGACACCGTAGTCATTGTTTCGTCAATTGTCGTCTTTATTATAATCAGGTGATAAAAATAAATAAACAAAATGGGATATCTAAGAATCAGCTATTACATATTTTAATACCCACTTATCTGAGATATCAACAAATTTCCCCGCTAAATGGATTTAATTATCAATAAAAATGGTTAAAATGGACTCCTGAGAAAACAAACTTTGAGTATGCTCCCACCTCCAACTCCCACCGACTGATACCACGTAGTAGTCTTGTTTTTTGTTTTGATAATCTGATTAAAAAACCCGGCTAAAAATTAGATTAAATGATAAATTGCAGCTAATTCAACACTTAATTTTGTCATCATCGAAAACCACATCATACTGCATTAATAATCTATGCCCAGTATTTGCCGCTTTTGAACCAAATATATCTCACATGCCTCTACAATGTGCTTGATGGTTATGGTTTGCACTTTGCGTGGAGTGCGTAACCTTAGCTAACAAAGTAGAGAAAAATGTAACAAGCAAAAAATGATAAATAATATAAACGATTTCGAAAAATTGAAAAAAACTTCATTATCACAGAAAAAAAGTGAAAATTTTTCACTTACCCAACAATTGAAAATTTATCTCACACATCAAGTACACCACCGAATGGACTTGATCGAGACAGATCAACGTGAATGGCTCTGTAACAAATAAATACCGAAATTAAAACCAACACATTGACACAGTTAGCACATAATCCTCGATCCGCATTCAGAATAAATTACACAAAGTACTTAAGCATTCAGCCCACCCAAACGAATGCCAAATCAACCCAATTCCATCGACGGCTGAAAGTCATTTCACTTTCGAGCCAGTACCACACATCAAAAGGAAAAAATTTCATCGACTATATACGAGTAACATGTTGCTCAGGGAAACAAATTCCACATTAGGACTCTTTAAAATCCCTCGACACTTTAATCCGCATTTAGACGAATTAATACCGCGTGAAAAATCCGCCACAGATTCCTTTTCCTATTGCGGATCCAATTATAAGGCCTTTTCAAAAGTTATTCGGATATCGTAAAAGGGAGAAAATTCGTTTATGGCGTTTTTCTTCTTGGATTTTCTTCGTTTCGGTATTATCGCGTAATTACGAAGGACACAAGACGATTAAAATTTTCTCAACGCGTAGAATAAATTTTAGCTGAAGAATTACATCGATTCAAAAATACTGAAAAATTTGCCTTAGTTTTATTTTCATTTCGATGATAAGTTCGTCTTAATTATTGTTCTAATTGTTTTTTTTTACGACGCAAATAAGTTTGTTTTGATTTAGACGTTGTTCAACCCAAACACGAATTTCTCGACTTCAATTCCTTTGTAGAGGAATTTTCAAATAACCATCTGGACTGTTAGTAAAGAAATTCAAGGTTCCGAGGGTTTCCTTATTATCAAAACATGAATTTAAATTAAATATTTCTCAAATAAGATTTTCTGCGTTTGAAAATCTTCTGTGATATCATTTTTGTTCATTCATAAGATAATTTTTTTAAACTTTCTCAACTCCAACAAAGAGATTATTCCACTGGAAAATTTTCTTTCACTTTTAAAAAATCACGCTAAAATTGGATAAAATTTTCATCATCCGGCTCAGTGTCTCGTGCTAACGCAAATCACAATTTTTTCGTCGTTTTCTCTTTTTATACCGTTCTCTCGATACATCGATCTTATTATACGTCAATGTAGCCACAACGAGAGAGGCTAAAATATACAAAAAATAAACGAATCGTTAACGGATCACGGAGGTTATACACTAATAATAAGGTGAGTCTTGACGCGTAGCAAATAAACAAATTACGTTCAATGTTTATCGCACTAGATGTTTGTCATAGTAGGCGCCTTTCATTGCGTAACATGACGATACGCTTCTTTTTTCACCTTCGTTTCATTATACTAATTCATTTTCTAATTTTTTTCTATATTTTCGTATTCAAAGACGAGGAAAAATTTCACGAAAATTTCAAATTTTCCAAATATAATTTTTAAAATCACCATGAAACGATTAACGATCGTAATTATCGCGAATATAAATCAATCCAGGCGATAAAATTCGACATCGGGAAAAAAACTGGCCGAAAAATTAAAAATATGAAATCGTAAATACTCCGTTAAAATACGTAAAAAAAAGAAACCCTTTTCACCTTTACACGCACATTCCCATCTCGAAACGATCGAGAGAGGCGAGGTACGTAACGTCTCAATAAACCGGTTTCCTCGTACATTAATAAACGCGGTTCTTCCTTGTAAATTAAACAAGGGCCCTGGCACGATGAAAAATAAATTAATACGGTAATTTTTACATTAATTACATCGTTGCGACAATTTTCCTTCTATCTTTATACATTTTGTTTACCGCGACTATTTTTTTTTGCCTGTTCACCGTAATACACTCAAGGTAATCGATGATCTGCTGGCGTAAGTCACCATAAGAAAGTCAACACATTCGCTTCTTGCGAAATATCCGCAATTTGTTTCATTTTTCGCACATCTCGAGACATTATAATTCACACAACAAACGCCATTTTACACTTCACCCTACTCCTCTTCAATTTAGTCCACACGAGAAGATCTTCGGATGACGGGGACGAAATCCTCTCCCCAATCCCATTTCGCTCACGTAAGCAGCAACAGACGAACCCTTCCTTTCATCGGTTCGGTAACGATTCTTTCGCACCTCGTGACATCACAGGTGCTCTATCACGACCACGTAGGAAAAATATACCACGAGTCCACGACCTTACTCTCGAATCGCCACGGCCCTAGTCGTCTCGCAAAAATAAATTCACAGCCGACGGCCGTGGCAGCGCCGGGTTGCGTTTGGAAGACGGCCACCAACGTCGGCGAAATCTCATCTCGTCTGTTCCACGATCCGAAACCGTTTCATAACGCCTCGTTCGCGTTCATACGTTCGGTAAATTACCCGAATGAAAATCTCACCATTCAGGTATCCTCGGTGATTCTCACGCCAATCCACGCCGCTACCGCTGTCTATGCACATGTTCGACATCGCCATTGAAACGCGTCCATCCTCTCTTCACCGGACGAATACGTCTTGCGTGAAAGATACAACAAAAAAAACGAGGTATCCTTGTCGAACCCAATCGCCGAGATGTACGCCAAACACCATAATATCGCACATTCACCATTCAAATCTAAACAAACGCCGGTGCGTTGTTCGCCTTCGAACAATTCAACCCCGATTACCGAGTCTACCCTTGGTTTGGTGTTTCAACGAAAGCATCCTCTACATGACGATTTTACTAATTTCTAAACCGTTTTGCCGATCACGAAAAATTCCTGGGGAAGGCAAGACACCCCTACCCCCATATGGTGGCTCCGTCCCTATGTATTAGTGTCTTTTTAAGATTTTCGAAATTTTTTATTTACAAAGAACAGACCTTCCAATGAGCCCTTATTGCAGTACACCTCCAACTCTTCATTATATAATAGACTGAGAAAATTGGGACTTGGAAATCCTGGAATTTCACTTATAAAATTCTCGGAAAAAAAATTGAAAATGTTTACCACAAGTATAATCAATATTTCAAAAAATTAAGCATAATTTTTTTCAAAAAAGATGAAAATTTTCATGTTAATAACTTCTAAAATCGTCAAGTGTTAAGAATCACATGTTAAGCAGAAGTACTATAATTTCTTTCTTCTTTCTCATCGTCCTTTCTTCATCACTTAATTCGACGAAATCCACGTCTAATGTTCTTTTTCCAAAGTAGCAAACGTTTGTTGGCAACCTTGCATATGTTTTCCAAGAAAAACATTTCACTTCCTCGAGATTTTCAGTTATATTTGGTATTTTAAACTGGAAAAATTTCACAATTAGGAAATATTTGTTATTTTACATACTCACTGTCTTCGAGTAAATAAAAAATAGGTGAAAATTAATTTACACGTAAAGACGTTTCACTCGTTAATTGCCTTATTTTTTTAATTGTTTTTGAAATATTGCTCGAAAAGGTGAAGGTAAAATAATTATGACGCACGTTTTCGAAAATTGGACTTTGAACTTTCATCATATTAGGCACATAATTCAAAAATGCACGTTTGAGCGATTCCAACGAGAATATTATTTATTGAATAGTAATGATTGTATTTTTTTTTTAATTTACTACAGCAACTCGTGCACTCCAAATTTTGTTTTTTTTTTTTGAAAAAATGTATTTTTAATGAAGTTATTTACAAATTCTATTAAAAATACTGGAGTCATTTTAGCCACGATATTCGTATAACTCAAACTTCAAAAAGTTTTTATTTTAACGATTACTCTCCGGTTTTTTTTTCTAATAATTAAAACGAATCGTAAATTTTACACACAATAAGCTTCAATTTCGTAATATTCGATAAAAATAATCATTTATGTTGACATATTCAAGAATTAATTAAAATTTAATTCATCAAATGAACAGAAACATAAACGAAATTAATATAGTTGAAATTTCAATCAAACTACATACTGCAATTGTAAGAGTCACATTAACATGATCTCATGAGTAAATTCGTTCATTTAGAATTTTGAATTTTAAAAATATGTATTAGAAAAAATACGAAAAAAAAGAAACAATCTAGATTATAAATTTTCAATGCAATTTCGTTTTCAAATTTTACCCAAATTTGTGATGTTATGAGACGATTAGTTGATCCGGTTCAAACCAAGAATATCGACCCAAATTCACTCACATCTGGACCAAAATGACGTTCATTTCAATTATGTAATTTAAAACATGTGAAGTCACATTAACAGCTCAATTTTTTTTCGAATCATTTCCAGTCACAAAATTATAAGAGCAAAATGTCACTTGAAAAATATTACAAAAAATGGAACGTTGAATTAAATTTTCAAAATTGATCTTAAACGTAAATAAAATCAATTACATTAAATAAAGAATTAAACAAAATGTCATTTGAAAAAAATATAAAAAAATAAAACGTTGAATTAAATTATCAAAATTGATTTGAAACGTAAATAACATTAATTACATTAAATAATAACTTAAAAAATAAATTACTACTGTTGATTTTGAAAAAATTACGCCAATACGAAAATTATATTTCGTTGTACTTTTTATGACGCTTAAAAAAGCACAAAAAATATGCAAGGCATTTTAGATAAAATTTTCAAGCGTTTAAAAATTACCACAGATCTGTCAAATCTCAGAAATTGATCCTTGATGCGTACATTTGGACCTACCCAGATCTACACATTTTACAGCAACATTTCTGTTCGACTTCCTCGTTATATACGAGTAATTTTATTAAATAAATTAATCTCGATAGATTCAATGTACGCGAAAATGTCCACAAACTGAACCGCAAAGTACTTCGATACGGTTAATAAATTATCGATTTTACAATTTTTTAAATGACATAGTCATAGCAAACAATAAATTTCTCGTTTCTTTCGGTACTCTCGACGAACAATTCCAATAAAATAAAAAAAACAATTTCGTTCGAAGCTTAACCTTAATTTACGATTCGAGAACGAGAAATGAACTTATCGCAAATTTTTAATAATCGCGAAATTATTCAATATTGGTAACATTATCTTCACGAATGTTTAATACCTCATATCCTCTGGGTTCTCTCCTTTCACCTCCAAAAATATTAGATTAATAGGCCGAAAAAACTAAATGATTCGGTGAAATATTACTTTACTAGAAAATAAACAAGTTCACCATGTACTAAACGATCTACGCGATAAGAACTTCCTGTCGTCTTGCAAATCACAAAACGCTTATCATTCCGCTGATAACGTAATAGTTCTCATTGGTTCATTCATAAAGCTAAATAAGATTTTCGACACTTATAACCAATGAAATTCGCCTCAAAAAAGGCATTTCTCTCAACTCGGACAAGGTGTGAAATTCAAAACAAAAAAAAATCCATCTCCTTCTAAAATATCAAAATCGTCCCACATAAGAGAAAAAATACCGAAAAAAATCCGCCTCTGAAACGCGATGAAAAACACTTAGATCGTGGAAAATCCTCAATCATCTCTTGAAAAATACTCCATCATTCGTTGTACTTTCAAAATTATCCATCAACTACACCGCCACGTTGAAATTTCTTATCACGACGCGTATACTCGCCCCATCATAGAGCCGTTGAGCCCAAACGCCACGAGAGCATCCCCGCGCACGACGCCACCAAGAAAAACAAACGTTTTCCCTTCATCTCCGTCCGCATATCCATCATTTGCTCGTTGCGCGCTCGCATCCAGACACCCTCGCTCCGAATGAAATTTCGGTTTACTACGCGTTATTTACACCTTGCCTACCGCCAATGGCCGTTGATCCGGCTTCGTACCGCACAAAACCGAACACGCGTAACCGAACGAGTGCACAACCACACTCGTGTTTACGTTTGGCAACGTCGCGTCAAATCGGAACCACGGCGTCGTCGTTACCGCGCTACTGCGCGTCTAGTTATATTAAACGAGAAAACTTAAATGCCATCTTTCACTCATTTCCGTGCATGTGCGAGTACAACGGCTATTTACCACTGTAAATTGTACGTAGCCTGCCTCCGCTCACTCCATCCTCTTCTTTTTCACGCTTATAACGTGAAACCGAAAAAAACCATTTTTAAATTTCCGTTTCGATACGATGCGTCTACCTTCGTATTGTTTCTGCGACGCGTGCACACTCGCGGACATAAAAACCAAGCTTTTTTCACCGAAGGCGACGTGCATGTGCGTCATTTCAACGTCACCAGACTCTTCTCGTCTTCGTAGACATCAAAATGCGTTCATTTTTCCTTTATACACCGGGCACACGCAGAAGCCGCACAACCCGAGTACTCTGGTTTCATTATCATCGACGTAATTCACAATAAACCACGCGTGTTGCGTATTTTCCCATTTTAAATTCTCCCACACGCGTAAACCTGCATCGGCGTCATTTCGCTCAATTCACACATTACAAACGCCACTCGACAAACTGGCGTCTTTACGTTTACGTCCAAACATCCTCATCCCCTAAATCCACGCAAAAAACACCAAAAACCCAATCCAAAGATTACATCCGTATACAAAAATACACCTTATGAAAAACCATTCGCATATAACGGCGTAAAATTTTGGCCTATCCGTTTGTTCAACGTATCGATTTTTTCCCGCTACCCCGGCCCGTTCACTCCATCTCTTCGCAATTTCGCTGCGGAGATTCGCGAGATATGTTTTTTCTTCTTCTATTACCCTCGCCCCATTTGCAATACCGTT